>BGPR01037406.1:0-15137 GCA_013235015.1 Araneus ventricosus
AAACAGAATTGTTTGCTTATGGGTTGCTACGCCTGACAGGAAAGGAAGAGCTCCATTATTATCGAAAAATAAGTTGCGAAGAAATAAACATATTTTTTGCGTGCCAATGAGTTTAACTATTAGTTATATGGTGCTTATCAGTACTAACGAGACATATTGATCTTAGTTAGTGACTATGTAAGTAGATTGAAATTCATGTAAGTTGTAGCTCTAATCTCACTTGGTTTAGTATATTTACTATAGTCCATTAGTCCTGGCCTCACGATATAGGAGAAGTTGTGGCATCTTCTGTTTGTCAGAACGTAACGAAGCACCTAGGTAGCTCACCTGAGGTCAAAATCTGAATGTGCTCCTATATGGGGTTAGGTTGCCTTTCTGAAGGGCTTTCAGGGGAAACGGGTCCAAAATTAAGTTTATTAGGCGGAATTAGGAGGAAAAACGATAAAACTTCAAGCGACCTGTTCTACCGCAGTACATAGTTCAAATGCACATCGTTCTGCCAGTTTTGTATTAATGGTGGTTGCGAGCACAAGCAGAGAACAGAATTTATGTAAGTAACTAAGTATATAATTAAAATGAATAGTTAATGTTTAGATAGCGGGCTAGACGAAATCTCAAATATCCTCTTAAAACGTGTAATTGACGCAGAAAGTGAAATTGCCGTTTCCCCTTCTCAAGTTATTTGGTTACGATCTCTTTCCCTTTGGATTACTTGTTCATATATTTCGCAATGAACCTAATTATCACATAATACGGTGCTACAATCGGGAAGGGGAGTAAATCGATTTGCAGTGTGATCAGAAGATTTACTGACTAGCCGAGGGAGGGAAGTGACATTCTAATGACTTAGCGGTGCATCTTTTGTATCAACCCCTACGCAGATGAAAAAAACCTGCCGATACGGCGGCATCTCTACTATAAGTTGATCGGCGACATTGCCGACTCACTGTGAAGAAAGTAAAACTCAATAATGACTTAGTGACTTATAAAAGAAATTATGATTTTTCATGGTTATTTGTTAGTAAAGCGAGTGCCATTTTTCAGTAACAAACGGACAGTATTACTACTGTCACTAATTTATTGTAATCCAGAAGGTTCTGGGTCGTAATCCAGACAACTGAAATTCCGTCGAAACGGAATACCGATTGTATTGAAATCCCGGTTAACCAAAATCCCGACAAATGAACATCTAATCCTTGATATTAATTAAAGTACGTATTAGTATTTAATTATGTTAATTTTTATGAATTATATATTTTAGTTAAGAAATTTTTTTAATGAATTTTTCTTAATTTTAAATAAATATTTCGTATTACTAATTAATAGTTTTAATCACTAAATCTTAAAAATTTTGTCATTACTGAAATAAGTACTGACAAATTGAAATAATTGCAAATGATTGAAATGAATATTTAGAAAATTCGTTTTATTATTGAAAAAAAATTCGCATATTATGTATATATTCAAATACACACTGCTTGCTAGTCACTTGTTTTGTTTCATCACTCTTAGGGGAGAGACGCCGAATTTGGACCGGGGCGCCTAGATTGGACCGGTATCATAATTTCAATTCTTTTAAATATTTAGGCGGTAAATAAGGCAAATTATGTTGTAACGATGTAAATGGGGTGTATGAAATCATTTTTAAGGGTAAGCGCTACGTGGTTACAGTTAGAGAACAAGTTTTTAGATTTAAGTATCATCCATTAATTATTTTAACAAAAGACAAAATGTCCTTACGCTTTTCCAAATTAAGAAATAAAATATGTTATCATACCTCAAACAAGAAATTTCTTTAGCTACAATTCACTTCAATCATTTATTTAAATAGATTAAAGACTAGGTTTTTTTTGTTGTTTAAAGGTTGCCTAGATTGGACCAAAAACGGTTGCCTATATTGGAACATTTAAAACAATGCGATTATTATCTTAAAGTACATGAATATTTCAAAAAGCAGTTTATTGGTGTTAGTAGTCCTAACTAGAATTGAATCAAATCAAAGCAAAAAAACAAACAATAAAAGGACTCTAAAGCCATCAAATGTTTGATAAAAAAGTATCAAAACTTAGGATGTCATTTGTGAGGGAAGAGAAGGAGAAGAGGAAAAGAAGATATAGAGCATAAAATGTCATACTTGGGTTCATGCATTGTGTGCTGGAGTGAATTCGAGAATCAAAAAAACATGTTTTCTTTAATGGTGCTTAAAGGAATTCGTGGTCCAATCTGGGCAATCAGCTGTTCAATCTGGGCAATCAGCGGTTCAATCCCGGCAACCGGTTTCCTTGATTGGGCCTATGACATATTTTTCTAAGCTGATTTGTTACTAAGTTAAAGTTCATTTCATAAAAAGTTCATTGCGCTGTTCTGAAGATAAATGAACTACAAAAATTTCAATATTTGTTTTTATTAAAATCACTTCTCCATTGATGTGCATTAAAAAATGTCCAGGTAGTCCAAATTCGGCGTCTCTCCCCTAAATTTTATTTATACAGTAGATCACATAACTATACTCTTAAATGATAATAGCGGAATTTTTCCGGCCTTAAAATATATTGAAACTGTAAGGATATCTCGATTATTAGAAAAAGTTTATTTTGAAGATTTTTTGTAGTGAATGAATCTTCGTTAATATTCGCTGAAACTTGGATTTTCTATTTTTCGGAACTCCGTTACTTATCAAGCAAAAGAGATCCATTAATAATGTTTACTTTTTGTATAATATCAGCTTTCAACTTATTTCTAAGTATATTGTGAATTAAAGAATTGTGAATGAGGAAGCGGAATTGGGCTATTTTGATTCTTGTAGTTTTAGCATTAGTATCATCCTCTGAAGGACTTTTATTAACGCAAATTGAGGGGTTGACAAACGAGAGTAATATAAGGAATTGCATTATCATACTAAGAAAATTTATGGCATTTACATTCCATTGTTAAGTTTGAATCCAGGCATTGCATAGCTTCAGTTTCCATGATCAAACAACTCTTTGGGTTTTTAACTTTTGATTTTCTCAGATAATTTGAGCTTTTATGCTGTGCTCTATAATCTTAATGCTTTTCTTTTTATTCAGATACTAGCAGAGTACCCGGTCTTCAAATATGCTTCGACAAAATTACTTCAGATAAGACATGTAGAAATAAACATTTTTACATGTAGAAATAATATATAGCAAATAATATATAATAAACTATGTAGAAATAAACATTTCTACATGTCTTATCGATAGTTATCATCCTGAAGGATTAACCTAAAGCGGTTTACCCCTCCATGTTTTTAGTTCGACATTATTGAAGCCTACGAATTAAGTTTCATTTCCATTTACGTATATTTCGGAGACATTTTCCCAACCTACACTGAAGGACTGGATTGGGACTTATTTACCCCAACTGTACTTCATTTCGGTTAATGAGGAACATGCTTACCAATTGTCATCAAAATCGATTCAGCAGTATCGAATTTCGTGTCAATCGACCTAGGTCTTTGCTTCACCCTACCTGAGGTTTTGGATGAGTATTTATTTATTTCTAAAGTGCTTTTATTTTGGCTTTGAGGAACGTGTGTCCCAGCCGTTTAAAATTTTATGTCAACCGTCCATTTGCCGAATGCATTTAAACGACTTTGTACCACCCTAACCTCAGAGATAATGTTGGTGTTTATTTAGCCTTACAATGTTTTGTGTTGGTTAATTATAAGTATATGTACCAAAATTAATCAAAATAGCCCTAGCCTTATCCAACCGCATGGCTGTCGGCTCAAGGGCTTAAATATATTTTACCGATTTTGTCCCCCTACTCTGAGGAATTGGATTAGCGTTTATTTACTCATACATTACTTTTAGTCAGCCTGTGAGAAACATATGTAACCCTGTGTAATCAAAATTGTCCCAGCAGTATCATTTTTTGTGTCAATCGGCCTATTTGTTATATGTATTTAAAAGACTTAACCCCACCCAACCACCAGAGGATGGGTTTGCGTTTATTTAGCCATAGAGTATTTTTAATCGGCCACTAAGAAGCATATGTACAGAATTTCATGAAAATCGGCCTGGCTATATCCAACAACATATCAATCGTTCCAAGGGTTTACATGTATTTTGACGATTTTGCCCCACCCTTCCCTGAGGAATCGGATTAGCGTTTACCCATACATTACTTTTAGCCAACCTATGAGGACTATATGTGCCCAGTATCATAAAAATTGTGCCATCTATATGAAATTTCATACCTATCTGGTCATTTATTAAATATATTTTAAAGACTTTACCCCACACTATCCTGGCGGATTGGGCTAGTGTTTATTTACACCAACAGTATTTTTAGTTGGCTAATTAGAAGTGCGTGTAACAAATTTCATCAAAATTGTCCAAGCTGCCGAACTCGTCAAGCGAGCCAATCAGCCTGTTTGTTACATGTATTTTGGAGACTTTGCTCCACTCTACCCTGAGGGACTGGGTTAGGGCTTATTTACCCCTTCAGTACTTCAAGTCGGCTAAGGAAGAACCTGTATTCCAAGTTTAACTCTATGAGCCCTATCTCGCCTCAAACCGCCCCATTCGACAGAGGCCGGACTCAGGTGGTTTAGGGCACCTGAGTGAATTTTACGGGAGAAAAGCGGTTCCTTTCTTTGTTGACAATTTATCGCCAAACTTGGGTGTCGTCCTCCTGGGATTTCTGTAAAGAAAGGAAGGATTTCATTATGGTTTCGTGAAAGAAAATTTATTTCAGTTTTTATGATACTAGAATTCTCACTCTAGCCGGGTTCAGAGAGTTAATCAAAATTGATTTAGCCGTTCAGAAGTGATGCTGGAACACAAGCATATATATATATACATACATATATTTATACATACATAAGTTGAGTTTTATGTATATAGATTATTTGCTTCCATTTTCTAATTTGCAACACATGTTTGGCTCAACTGGCTCTTGCGCAATTAAGCCACAACAAACCAAGTCAAAATATTTTGTAGACCTATTTATACATTTTTACAATATTTAGCTTGAATTGTTTCATGTTTGTGAAGGATTTTTTAAAAACATTATTCATCACTTCCTTATGCACTAATGTTTTGAAATTTTCTACACTTGTGTATTTTCGATGATAATAAATTTGCATATTTTCGAATCTTATCTATCAATTAATTGATAAATTTAACTATATTTTGATTCCATATGAGTAGTGCCACATGGCAGTAATTATAAGAAAAAATGTTTTCAAGATGTCATAATATTTTTAATAAAAAATTAGAAATTAAAAGATGAAAATTAGAAAATAATTTAAATAGAAAATAGTTCTACTTTTTAGTTCAACTAATAAAAGTGTGTTTTCAAAAAACAGTTTTTATTTAAGTTATTAATCTGAAGATAGTCTTCCCATGTTGTCTGTATTAGTGAATAAAAAATTTATACAGAGAAATTTCACCGACAATCGAAAAATTGCAAGCAAAAACTGTGAAATTCGATAACTTCCTGAACTGTCAAATAATACTCACTTTACATACATCAGACACGCGACTTAAGATCTGTGGAAGCAATCGCAAATTTTGACAAATCGTCAGCAACACGAACTACATAATTTTTTTCTTCTATCTTTTTCTATGCGTGGGTGATCCATCTTCCCATTTGGATTCCCTTTCGTGTCGCCGGCACCGGGAACAGGCGTCTGGAAGATTCTTACAGGGGGTGCCGTCTTCGATTCTCGCTTCTTGTCACGCACCGGGGCAATCACTGACCCTTCCTCCTGATTGATTGGGACGCCAACGCACAGATCACGTGCGCTAAGTGCTCGCTGGGGGGACGGCTTTGATAGTATGGGAGAAGTGAGTGTGAGTTTGCTTGAATGTCGATCTCTATTGGAATGGTGGATTCTTATGTCTTTTTATCGGTTCAAGAAAAGAGAAATCTAGCATTTTTTTGTTTGAAATCTCATTACTGATCTCTTACTTCAAATGGGCAAATGAAGTCTGTTAATTAGCGTGTAGTGTGGAATTGATCTGCTGGTTGGGGAATTAATGGAAATCCATAGAGGTACTATTTTCGATCAGAAAAATATTTAAGTGAGGATATAAATATAAAATATAAAAAATCTGAGAAAAATTTAAATTTTTATGCTTATATATATACGAACAACAACAAAGAAGAAAACGAGTATCTCTTCCGTACCTCGAGGATCTTGTTTGTTTGCAACGTGTGCTAAGAAACGAGCATTGTGGACATTTTTAATAGGCCTGTATGCTCGCTTTATAGCTCACAATAAATGCCTTCAACTGTATTTAAAATAATTTTTGATTTGAAGCGCATTGTTTAATCAGAGGGAGTGTTCTCCCCTCTACTTATTCTTATAATCCCATAAACTGGCAAAGTTTTGTGTTTAGCTTCGTCATATAGTGAAAAGAGTAAAATATGTATTTTGAACCATTTACCTTTGTTCAACTGGGCCAAACTTCGAAACATATAGGTGAGAGTGGGGTAAAATAGGGTAGTGGGGTAAAAATAGGTACCTAGATTTTGGCGTTATAAATAATCCTTTCTAGTGGGCAAATTCTGAAGTATACTCCTCTAGTGAAGAAAAAAGAATGGTAAGAGTTGTCATGTTGTAGTTGTTGAATTCACTTCATTTGTGAAGGTTTATTTGTTGTATGACGTCAACTCTCCAATGTTCGTTTCATTTTAAACTATCTTTACTTATAAAAACTATACTTAGTCCGGCTTATATGTTTACTAGGGATTTATATCCTATCAAACAATAAAGATTCAGTAAAACAATTACGTGGTTCTATTTTGTTTTTTATAACCTCTGCACTCGGGATAAAACCGGGTACTTCTAGAGGGGTAAAACCGGTTACTAGGGGAAACTACGGATACCTGACCCAAGAGGAGAGATAGTTGGCAGTCTTTTAGGGCCATTCCTATTTGACATTTGAGTCAAATGACCTGATGCAAACCATTTCCAGTTTATTCCGATTTCCAATATGTTTTTGTAATAATTTCAAATAATTCAAAGGATTATTTTAGTTAAAATTTTGAAAAGAATTGAAATTTATTTATCCTATTATTTCCCCGTTTGCCAATAAACTTCTTTTATTCATTTTTTTCATATAAAACTTAAAATTCATGTAAAATTAAAAATCTTTTGCTTGAAGTCTTAGTAATCATTTGGTTTTATTTAACGCATCGTCATTTCGACTGTGTTCGTCTCTTAGTTAGCTTGAATTTCAAAGAAGAAATAATTGTGTATAATACATTTTTCTTCTCTTGGTTTTGGATTGGATTATTTTTCTTCTTATGCTTTTGGATTTGGATCATTAAAATAGTAGGAGAACACATTAATTCTATTACGTTTTAACAATTTCTTGTTTTGTACAACATTTGCTACATTCTTACATTTCATTTTTTCGCAAATCTGTTCTATTGTAATTTCCAAACCAGCAGTGCTATGCGCTAGTGGCATTACTAGGTTCCCTATTTCATTCCTACAGCTTTCATCACTAATTTAGATACGAATTTTGCAAATATTTTTAATTGATTGTCTTTATCCTAAAATTTTCATCTACGGTAACTATTGATAAATCTTAAAAATTGTCTTTATTCTTAAATTGTCACCTATTGTAAATATTGTTAAATTTTAAAAAAAATCGTCTTTTTTCTTAAATTGTCAACTATTATAACTTTTGCTAAATCTTAAAAAAATGTTTTATTTTTAACTTGTCACTTAAAATAAAAATTTATGCTACTTTTCCACTGAAAATCTAGTTTTCCTTAATTTCCCATAGAGTTAACATGTGTACCGGGGTTCCCATAAAGTTAACATGTGTACCGGTATTAGTGTGGTAAAACTCGGTGGTTTGACTTTTTCTTCAAAAAAATCATTAGTGAAAAAAGTAGTAAAACTATAACTTTTCCTGAAAGATATATTGTACTCTGATAAATAATGAATATTTTAGTAATATTTGACAACTCTATGTCGAATAGTCGCCACAGGCCTTCGAATCTTAGGTACCATATCTTACCCCACTTTCCATATCCAATTTTATTGAAAACTATTTTTTTGAAAGTTATTAAATTTCAGTATTCTACTGTTTTGCATTTTTGAATAATCACGTTTACATACACAGGGATAAGCTAAGCGACATATAAGCAACCCGTTGATGGATTTAATTCAAAATCTAATTCAAATCTAAAATTTTTATGATAAAACTGTGAGCTAAATTTAACCTGTCTAGAATGCTGCATTTTTGAGTTATCGTGTTCACATGCACACGGACGGAAGGCACAGTTCCGCTTAACGAATTTCTCCCAAATTCCATACTGATCTACAATTGATGTGCGAAAGCTACGTAACACATTTATAAAGTGTATTTCTCTCCGTTGATGAGTTATCGTATTCATAGACTGGCACATAGGTAAAATGTCAGACAGTCAGACATAATTCCAAAACTGGCTCTTTTCTGAAACGAGAAAATTAATCAAAATTGGCTGGGGAGGGGACATGGGACGATTAAAATACTTTCTCGTTGTTTAAATGATGTGTCATAAGTTCTTTAAGAACATTTGAACAAATCAGGCTTTTATTAAAGTACCTGCATGCATGGGGATGCGTCATTCAATGCTGCAGCAGCTCGTTACTGTTACCAGACCAGGCGTTGTTGATCGAGCTTTTCTCACATGAATAGTTTATAACATGAACTTTAACTGGTGTAACTTTTTTTACATGAGTGGTACGACTGCTGCATCGAAAAGATTTCGCACTGAGAAAAGATTACAGAAGGAAAAAAGGATCCATTTCATGCTCTGGAATGCTGAAAATTGTCCAGCGCTTCGAAGAAACAGATCGCTTACAGGAACGCCCATGAAGTAGCAGGCCGTCATCGACAGAGCGGCGTGCCACTGATGTACAACGTATTATGGAAGAAGGGCCATCGAATCATCTGTAGAGAGAAACACCACCAACATCAAACTGGGATGGATTAGGGCCCACGTTGGATACAGCGGCAATGAAGCGGGGGAAGAACTAGCCAAGAAGGCAACATAGGAGGGAACCCCCCACAAATATCCCAACTCCAAGAAGGCATGCCAAAAGTCTCCTACAAAAAGAGTACATCATCCGCTGGCAAACAGGATGGGGCAATAGAGAAACGGGCAGGAGTGTTTACAACGTTCTGCCTAAAGTTAAAATAACTGCTTCTCCTTGGAAAAGACCCCGAAATAATATTCGTTACTGGCCACGGCCCATTCCCGACATACCTTAAACGGTTCAACATCAGAAACAGCGACTCAGGTGGCTGCGGCGACGTGTGAAACCCACTACACTGTGCTACAAACTTCCCGCTTACAAGCTCATACCACCTAAAGAAATCTTTAGCTGACTTAGAACCACTATGGTGGAAAAGAGTTTTGAACAACAATATTTGTAGGACGAAAATTAAAGAACTCATCCACTTCATCACGGAAAATGAAGCAATCTTTTTTTCCAAAAGATGGTTACGACAAACAGCCACAAATTCAATCAACACAAGGTCATCATCCTCTCTTTGCGCTCACAGTTAAATCACCAGTGACAACAACACGAAGAGATAAACATCCATCTCTTCTGAAGAGAATAAGGACATTCCATCGAACCTACCACAGGTAGTTGTTCCTTTGGAGTAAAGTCCATAGTATAGAGAATCAAACCCGACACGCCAATGTAAATTTCTTTATATAATTTAACTTACAATTCTTTCTATTATTCATGACTTTTTGTAATCTGGACACAACACAATGGCTCCAGTTTAATAGAGGGACCCCAACTGTAATACATCAATGTTTAAATCAATTTACACTTTTTTCTTTTTACTTAATACACAGTTTTATTCTCTTGATCTAAATGATCTCTTTTTATGTATTCTTATATATCAAATATTTTGTAATTTTTTTTCTCTTGCTTTTTCAATAAAGTTTCCCGCATACCCATCCAACCGACAAGGAGCCGTTCTAACTCCGAGTTCGCGGGTATGCTGCGGTGTTATGTAGAGAGAAACAGTGTTCATGAAGCTGGAAGAATATTGGGGTTATCTGAATCACTGGTGCGAGTATCCTTCACGTGATCCTTACAAATTGCAGTCACTGCACCAATTATTAACACTAGATAGATAGGTACTAATTTCCACGTGGGATCGGGCAAAAAGTGAACAGTAGCCACTATGGTTATTTAACATCTTGTGTACTGATGAATCCCACTTTTCACCACGTTAACAATATGCAAAATACTAGCATAGGGGCTATTTCGAATTCCGTAAGTATATGACAAAGTCTCTGCATTTATTCTATGTGGGAGGTTGGTCTACTTTCACGACAGCTCTCACTGTCGGCCCTTTTTTCTTTGAAAAGCGTTTTCCAGTATCTGGCAAGAAAACGTGCATAGTAATTTGATGAATGATATCGCACTCTTCTGCATGGACACATTCTTCCCGCATTTCAGGGAAAATATATCTGCATAAACCTTCATGAAGGATGACACCTCGCTCCGCATTGCAATTTCAAAAAAGACAATCCTTTTAGATACTTTTAGTGAAGATAGAGTGATGAGTTAAGGTTATAAGATCAAGTGGCCGCCCACGATAACAAGACTTAGCTTCGGTATATTTTTTTGCTTGCTATTATTTAAAGTTCTCACCTCCAACATTAGCAGAACTCAAAGTTGCCATTAGGCCAGCCATAAATAGAATCCATCCATATATGCTGCATTCAGCTATCGTAAATGCTGTGATTTGCCTTACTTATACCATATACACAGAGGTCATATTGAGCACTTACTGCTTAAATAAATCGATATGATCTGAAGTTGAATAGTTATTTTCTTCCACAGTCTTTTGAAATCATTATATTTTTTATATGAAAATAACCTGATTACGATCTAAGCCTATACTATTCGTGAAAACCGCACTTGATTAAGAACATTTGTTACTTTTTAAAGAAATTATAAAATTTTAGCGAACTTATGACGCGCCTTGCATTTCGTATATGGGAACTTCACGAACAAAAAAATATTGAGGGTGTCATCCATTTATTTCTTTTCCGCATTCCATTCAACTGATTCTTCCATTTATTTTCACAGGGTCGGGGAGATCATGTGACTGAATACTGGTCTTGAGACTTGATGGCGGTAAGTTCAAGACCCAATTTCATCAGCGTTCCACAGCATAAAGGGGACTGGTGCATGCCAAATCAGTTGGAATCAAGCATCCTCCCTTCGACATGGCCAGAGAGTTAGGAGGAAAAGTGCTAGTTCACGTATCGTTTTCGTCTTCGGCAACCGTTTAATATTACAAGATTTGACACCAAATATCTCTATATTGGTTTAAAATGGGATATTGATCAAATCCTTAATCCTTAATCCTTAATATAATATAATAAATGCGAAAGTGTGTCTGACTGTCTGTCTGTCTTTCTGTCTGTCTGTCTGTTTGTTAAGCTTTCACGACTAAACCACAAAACCGATTTGGATGAAAATTGGCAGAGTTGTAGCTTCAAACCCAAGAACGGACATAGGCTAGGTGAAATCACGTTAAATTAATTATTTGTGACTACAGATTAAAATTAGTTAACAAAGAAAGCAAATTGACTCCGCGATTCGCGATGAA
The DNA here is from genome assembly GCA_013235015.1 of Araneus ventricosus. Classification (NCBI taxonomy): domain Eukaryota; kingdom Metazoa; phylum Arthropoda; class Arachnida; order Araneae; family Araneidae; genus Araneus; species Araneus ventricosus. The sequence goes on from BGPR01037406.1 coordinate 11,619, forward strand.
AATTTTTATTTTTCAATCAGCTGTCACGTGATCCTTTAGGAATGCGAACACATGTGGAATAAATTATTTTTAAAATCAATTATCACGTAATCCTTTTTTCCACTGTAACTTCCGAACAAATTGTCCGATACAAATTATTTTTATACCATCTCTTAAAGATAAAAATTTTACCTTTTCAATGATACCAATTTTATTTCTGTGACATTTTTCATTCAATTTTTATTATTTTTTTGAAATTTTACATGCAGACGATTTTGAAATAACGCAAAATTTATAGCTACTCAGTTGCTAGGAAATGGTTAGACTTTGAACTAATTTGCCTTTATTTCTGAAAATCTTTCTTACATTTATAAGTATCCATAAAATAAGGCAGAATTTACATGTATCAATCTGTCTGTCGGTCGATCGGTCGGTCACAAGTACTCCTCCTAAACGGTGAATGGTAGCGACGTGAAATTTACACACGGCATTCTAGGGCATATTTTTAGGTCAAAGGTGTTATTTTCAACTTTCAGAGTTAATTAGTTCTTAAGATATTTAATTAAATAACGAACATTAGCCGCTTTTAAGCCTAATGCTTAGACGTTTTTTGCCAATAACTTCTGAAATCTTTATTAGACATCAATTATTTTTATGCCATTTTAAAGACCAGAAAATGATTTTTTAATGCTATTAATGCCATTGCGTTGAAATATTTTCTCCGATTGCTATAAAGGTTTAAAAATATTTTTTAACGTAATTTCTAACAATACTTTTTATTCTTATAGAAATAAATTCAAGCCAAATTACTGTTTCGCGCGCGGGATTTTGCCAGTGTTAAAATTAATAAAAGAAAATATTGCTTTCTTTGACCAAAAACAACAAAGGAGACTTTACACTTCCGGTTTCCTGTTGTGGTAGCATTTACAGCTTTTAATAAGGTTACACAGTGATCCAATGACGTTAGTGAATTATTCTCTCGATGTTTTGTTTAATTTTCACAGTGAAATATTACAAAATATCCTTCTGTAGATACGGTAATGGGCATTAACAAGGAGCATCATATTCTGTAGAGCTCTTCAAGATCTTAGAATTGTCAGGGGCACCTTCCGACAAGCCTAGAATGATAGTCGGTGTGCCAGTACTTCTAATACGTAACCTCGATATACCGAGACTGCGCAATGGCACACGGTTAAAAATTACACACCTAGGTACAAACGTCGTGAAAGCTACTGTTATGACTGATATAGGGAGAAGAGAGAGAGTGTTTTAATTCCACTCCTTCTGATAATACCGAAGGATTTATCATCTCCGCTCAAAAGGTAACAAATCCCTGTAAAAATATCATTTGCGAGGCTCAGGACCAGACACTGAAAGTGGCAGGCGTACATTTGGAAAAACCATATTTTTCCCATGGGCAACTATATGTGGCCTGTTCACGTGTGTACAGCCCACACAACCTCTACATCCGTGCAAATAACGTGGTATACAAAAGTATAACATCATACATAAACAATTTACATAACTATATCAGCATACATGTACAGTACACTCCTGTCAGCCGTCCAATTAAGTATTATCAACCGTCAGAACTTTTCCTTTCCCCTTTCAAAATGCAACAAAACATTTACGTTCGTGAATTAAAAAAATAATAATTCAAATTCTTCGCGCACGAAGTCGCGGGTAACAGCTAGTAATATAATAAATGCGAAAGTGTGTCTGTCTGTTTGTTACGCTTTCACGACAAAACCACAAAACCGATTTGGATGAAAATTGGCAGAGTTGTAGCTTGAAACCCAAGAACGGACATAGACGAGGTGAAATCACGTTAAATTAATTATTTTTGACTACAGATTAAAAATAGTTAACAAAGAAAGCCCATTGACTCCGCGATTTGAGATGAAGATTTTTATTTTTCAATCAACTGTCACGTGATCCTTCAGGAATGCGAAAACATGTGGAATAAATTATTTTTAAAATCAACTATCACGTAATCCTTTTTTCCGCTGTAACTTCGGAACAAATTGTCCGATACAAATTATTTTTATGCCATCTTAAAGTTAAAAAGTTTACCTTTTCAATGATATTAATGTTATTTTTGTGGCATTTTTCCGTCAATTTTTATTCATTTTTTAAAGTTTAATAATTTTTTACGTGCAGACGATTTTGAAATAACGCATATTTATGCCTACTTCGCTGCTAGGAAACGGTTAGACTTTGAACTAATTTATCTTTATTTCTGAAAATTTTGCTTATGTTTATAAATATCTATGAAACAAGGCAGAAATTACATGTATCTGTCTGTCTGTCGGTCGATTGGTCGGTCACAAGAACTCCTCCTAGACGGTGAACGTTAGCGACATGAAATTTACACACAAGGTGCCATTTTCAACTTTCAGAGTTTATTAGTTCTTAAGATATTTAATTAAATAACGAACATTAGCCGCTTTTAAGCCTATTGCTTAGACGTTTTTTGCCAATAACTTCTGAAATCTTTATTAGACAACAATTATTCTTATGCCATTTTAAAGACCAGAAAATGATCTTTTTAATGCTATTAATTCCATTGCGATGAAATGTTTTCTCCGATTGCTATAAAGGTTTAAAAATATTTTTTAACGTAATTTCTAACAATACTTTTTATTCTTATAGAAATAAATTCAAGCCAAATTACTGTTTCGCGCGCGGGCTTCTGCCAGTGTTAAAATTAATATAAGAAAATATTGCTTTCTTTGACCATAAACAACAAACGAGACTTTACACTTCCGGTTTCCTGTTGTGGTAGCATTTACAGCTTTTAATACGGTTACACAGTGATCCAATGACGTTAGTGAATTATTCTCTCGATGTTTTGTTTAATTTTCACAGTGAGATATTACAGAATATCCTTCTGTAGATACGGTGATGGGCATTAACAAGGAGCATCATATTCTGTATATTCTGTAGAGTTCTTCAAGATCTTAGAATTGTCAGGGGCACCTTCCGACAAGCCTAGAATGATAGTCGGTGTGCCAGTACTACTAATACGTAACCTCGATATACCGAGACTGCGCAATAGCACACGGTTAAAAATTACACACCTAGGTACAAACGTCGTGAAAGTTACTGTTATGACTGATATAGGGAGAAGAGAGAGTGTTTTAATTCCACGCCTTCCGATAACACCGAAGGATTTATCATCTCAGTTCAAAAGGTAACAAATCCCTGTAAAAATATCATTTGCGAGGCTCAGGGCCAGACACTGAAAGTGGCAGGCGAACATTTGGAAAAACCATATTTTTCCCATGGGCAACTATATGTAGCCTGTTCACGTGTGTACAGCCCACACAACCTCTACATCCGTGCAAATGACGTGGTATACAAAAGTATATCATCATAGATAAACAATTTACATAAGTATATCAGCATACATGTACAGTACACTCCTATCAGCCGTCAAATTAAGTATTATCAACCGTCAGAACTTTTCTTTTCCCCTTTCGAAATGCAACAAAACATTTACATTCGTGAATTAAAAAAAAGAATAATTCAAATTCTTCG
>BGPR01037407.1:0-15137 GCA_013235015.1 Araneus ventricosus
TAAAAAAACGACTTCAATTCACGATTTAGATATCCGAGAGTTTCAAAAAATACATTTCTGGAATTATTGCTGTTTGTTTCTATGTGACCACGATAACTCTAAAAAGGAACAAGCTAGACGTAGAAAATTTCGCATATGTTCTTTTCCTCAAAACTTTAGATCTGTATCAAATCGCGTGCAAAATTCGTTTTAATGGGAAATTAATCTGTCTGTCCAACTGTGTGCCATGACTTAAAAACATAATGATCTACAAAAGGTATTCTGTATATGGTTTTAACTGTCTGTTATGGTTGCAGATATTCTGCATATGGTTTCAACTGTCTGTTGTGGTTAAAGATATTATCCATGCGGTTTCTGCAAATGGTTATTCTGCATATGGTTTATGGTTTAGTTTAACTCTTTAATCCCGTGGCGACGACTTTTTTTCTCCTACTCCCTTTAACACCGGCACATATCGGGAGGAAGCGAAATGAATTGGACTCTCCCAATCTGGGTAGTCATTTACCCCACCATCCCATACCCTGCTATTCAAGGTCATGACCTTGACTTAAGGCACGCGAAAATGTGCTGACCCCACTGACAAAGGTAATTGGATCCCCTACCGCGCTTATCAAGCAGCGATATATGAACATCACTTCTCCTCAAAAGAAGCCAACCACCTCATAAGGGCTTTCGTCGATGTTAAGGCGAAGTCTCCAGACCGCCTTTCTCGCTGTGGGAGGGTTAAAGATATTCTGCATGTGGTTATAAGAATTTCTGCATATGGTTTTATCGCCAGAATTGTAGATCGGAATCAAAATTTCCGACAATTATTCGTCATTTGGTTGGCCATCTACCTGTCTGTCTATTCATGTGCATGTGAACGCGATAATTCAAAAACTCATCAAGTTTGAGAGATGAATTTTAGTATATGATATTTCCACTAAAATTTTGTATGTGTGTCAAATTTACAATGAAAGAAGATTGTGAAACGAGATCCAGAACACATTCACGTTTCTTCTGTGGTGATGCTACTTTGGATTTGGTGAGAATTATACAGAAAAACAGCTGAAAAATGTAATTTTGTAAAATGAAAAAAATTACTTGTAACTACTATTTTGTTTTAACATTGTAAAAAAATCACTACGGGTAAAGAATTTGTTTTTCATTTTACAAAATTACATTTTTCACCTTTTTTCTGTATAATTCACACCAAATCCAAAGTAGGATCACCACACTTCTCAATACACGACGAAGCTGAACAGAAAACGCGCTGTTATTATGGAAGTGTGCTAGAAAGTAAATGGGAGAAGACACCCACCGGTGCTTTCGGCATTGTAAATGTTTGTGAAATTAAATGCTTTTTTAAGTTGATATGTGACTAATCTTTCAACGTTTTGATTTTTGACAAACATTTTCAACCAGATGACGCATCTGTAAGACAAATTCTTTGGCTTCATTAAATTACTAAAGGCGTTTTTGTGCGTCAACTGCGTTTGGTTAGTTTGGACGGGTGGCTATTAAAATTGAGTGTCTTCTTAACCCTCTGACTCCTAGCGGCCCTCAAAATCTTACTACCTTTGTATACGGAGGTTTTGTTGACATATGGATTCGTGAAATGGACTCGTCCGCCTTCTCCCTTTTTCTCCTCGCAGTTGGTGGTCGAAAGCGCACTGAAGCGTGGCCCAGGGGTAGAGAATGGGGTCGCTAGTTGAATGATACAGTCCTCGATGGAGAACATAATGGGATTTTTTCAATTGTTACCCCGATAGTAGGGGTTTATAATATTTTTGTTTTTAATGTAATTTTGCTCAATATATTCAAACAATTTATTTAATTATAAAATAATGTGGAGCACCGTAGTCAGGAAATGAAATTTGTCATGGCTATTTATATTCCTTTTACGAGCTATTTGATAAACTTTTGGATTGTAATTCTTCACAATTCTTTTTCACAAAAATGGTATCCCTTTTAAGAGGGATAAATTAACCTGTTGCATCCTGAACTGGTAACCTTCAGAAATGACTAAGAATAAAAAGGGAATATTTAGAACATCCCCTTCGGAATTCAGTTGTGTGCTGTTCAATCCACACTGAACAAGAGAAAATAGGCTCCTTTATAAAGCAAGGCTCCCAATTCAATAGCAAAATCTCTCTGACACATGTTCCAATAATTTTACCACTCCTTACTAGATAAATGATTCTGAAATAGACTGTAAAGGCCAGATGTAGCGTTTTCTTTCCTTGGTCATTTTTAACGCTAATTATAGGGACATTCGGTGATTGATTTGATGGTACATTTTGTAATGATAATGCAACAGGTTAACAGATTTCTTTTCACATAGAGAGACATATGTTTCTGTATGAAAAACACACGCTTCCTTCTTAGACTAGGGGAGAAATATAAACAATTTTAAGGGAATTTATTTTTGAGGAAAGCGCAAATGTTTGTAAGAAAAAAAATAGAATTGTGAACGTCTATATTTTCTTTGTACGAAAAAAGATAAACTAGAAAATTGAGAGTACTGTAAGTGATTTATATATAAGAGTATAATATAGATGGAATTTAGTAAATGGATTTAACTAACAAAACTGTTACACCATTCATTATATCTCACGATAGTTGATTCGAGATTCAAGTCTTTGTGATTAATTGAATTTCAACTAGTATTTTTAATACCTAAATTATAAGAAAAGAATTTTTTATTAAATAAAAAGAATATAAAATAATGTAACTTATCAGCAATATAAGCAGCAAACTCAGAAAGTAGTAAATCTACTGTGTTAGATTCGGTGGGTTTTACCATATTTTAGAATTGTTTGAGGTGAAATATTTTAGTCGAAGCCATTTTTATTTTTTTCTAAATGTTTATTTGGCCGGTAAAAATTCGGTCAAGTTTTTGATTTTTTTCATGAATTTTAATTTTTGAGATTGGCTAAAATTTAATGAATTGACTAAACAATGTTTCCGACAATTTCCAATTTTCCAAATCCTAAATCAGTTTGGAAAGCTTTTAGAGTGAATGCGTTTTAATTATTGGTCCTTCAAATGCCACGTAGAAAAACATCAATCCTTAGCTTTTTCTAAAAAACGAAGTTAAATCACTGATATATGATTTTATAATATGACTCCTTATCGCTTAGATATAAAATTTAATGTCTTTATTTAACACGTTATTGACCAAACCATTTACAGCATAGTTTTAAGAAAAAACAAATTTAATAAAAACAGTTTTTAAATGTACACTTTTCTTTAGATGTATATAAGGGAAAAAGCATTCTATTTTAATTATTCTTTATCTTTCTTAATTCATTATTATAAATATTATGTAATCTTGAAATAATTTTTAACACAAATTTGCAATTATGAAACACCTCTTGTAAGGAATTGAAATTTAGTTCAGTTAATCGATTAATTTATAATTAAGTTATAAAAATATAAAAACTGTTGTACTGTCATCGAGAAGAAAAATTACAAGAAATTTTAAAAATCAAGTACATCACTAATAAAATTTAGCACAGCTTGCGAGTGTTTTGTTTTTGTTTGTTTATATTTAAAATCATGAATCCTTCAATCAAGCCCAGTGAATCAAAAAATTACATATTCATGAGTAAATCATTTTAATTATATTTTCTGGAGTAAAAGTTAACCCGTTTTAAAGGAATCATTGTTAATCTATTAACGTACAAACTGATATTTGTCTTCATTACAAGAAATTCGAAAAAAAATCTATTCTAATAAATGAATTTCTAAGAAATTTAAATTTTTAAACTGTATTCTAGCTTTAATATTTTTTCATTCAAATAAACACAGATTTAGTAAAAAACATAACAGGTTAAAATTATTTCAGAATCTTATTTTGAAAGTTCATCGTGTAATTCTTTCTGAACACATTTGAAGCTTCCCGCAGCGAAATCAATTCATCACTGTCAGCCATGAATAGCAGACGTTTCCCCTCCCCGAGGAAACCCTTGTGAAAAATTCGCTTTACTACCCAAACCCCTAGTTTGACCCTTGCCCGTCCGAAAATCCGCCTGGCTCGTATAGAACCTACCAAGCCGGCTGGGGCGGGTGTCGTAGTGAGAGTGTTAAGTTGATACGCGACTAATCTTGCAATGTTTTGGTTTTTGAGAAACATTTTCAACCAGATGACGCGTCTGTAAGACAAACTTTGGCTACATTAAATTACTAAAGATATTTTTGTGCGTCAACTGCGTTTGGTTAGTTTGGACGGGTGGCTATTAAAATTGCAATATTCTTAGGATCACATTAGTTTTTAATTTCAGAAAGAGATGATTCTTGACCTCTATTGAAAAGAGTTTTATGAAATTTATTTGTTTTATGAAATTAGTTACTTCGCAGTTTTCTTCAACTAAAGGGATTCGACAACAATCTTCTTTTATTTCGCCTAAGTTATTCGCACTGATATAGTCACTATGCGATAAAAGTAGAATTAAAGGTTTAACAAATTTCAAGTTAGGTCCTTGTAAATTTTCAAGTTTTGTACTTTTTTGGATTGTCTTATGACTTCGTTCTTTGATAAGTGACAATTTTGCTGAAGAATAAAAAAAAAGAATCTGGCACGCTTCACCTATTTTTTAAAAATTGAGAACGAATATACTAAAAATTCCTTATTACTTATCTACTTTTTAGGCTACTTTATGACTTCATCCTCTGCTATGTTTATATTTTACTGAACAACAACAAGAATAAAAAAACCTTCCACGCTTCACCAGTGGTTTAAAGGTTAAGAAAGGATAGACAAAGGATTCTTTATTATTTTTCTGCTTTTTTATGTAATTTTATGACTACATTCTTTGATAACTTCATATTTTACAGAACCCCCAAAAAATCTTCCAAACAGATGTGTTGCACAGCAAAACAACTGAAAATTTTAAAAAACGGAGTTGCAACCTTTTAGGTCTTATTTTCTGCTCCGAACTTCAAAATCTCTCTCAAAAAGAGCTCTGCTGCTGAAAATTTAAAGTGGTTAACTTCCTTGCATTGATAAAAACGCATTTCAGCTTGCACGCACCAACTCTTATTTACTCTCCCGTGTTGAAAGATATGAAGTTTTACTCTCACACACGCATGTACCAAATAAAACGTTTCCAAGGGAAAAAAATCCTGAAGTTTCACGTAAGCAAACACTTGAGAAAAGTTTCAATCTAAACACGTGAAGCACCGCCATTTGAGTTTTTCTTTTCTAAAAAAGAACGCTTAAGCTTTGAATTCTTTAGTTTTTGGAATATGTCGAGCTCATCTAGTTTCCAGCTTTTTTGCTATTTGTTGAAATATCAAGGAACCCATTGTAGTGGAAGAAAAGTTGCGCTAAGCACTTTCATAATTAGCAACTTGGATAAAAAGCTATTTTATATGAAAAGGCCTCACTGAAAATTACTGAAAAGATATGAGAGTTACGTTAGCCATACATTAAATTAAATTGCTTCAAACATTTATAGAATATATGAAATTCTTAAATTAAACATTTAAAGAAGTTGTTTTTAGAATAATTCTGATTAAGTAAAGATCCGTCCGTATTTGAGTAAATGCTCACATCAAATGCGTCTCACCAGTTTCAGTTTGGAACCCTTTTTATCTTGCAGAAAGAAAAATGGCGTGACGTCACAGAAATGTTACATTTGTCATGCGACTGACTGCCTCTTCACTTAAATTTCTCCACTGGCTTGTTTTGATGCTATGCTAAGAGCTATTAGTGATTGGTCTCGTAAACAACAACCATGAATTAACCCTACAATCCCGCTATTTTCAATAATTTTTATCAAAATAATAATCTATTAATTTTAATATCTAATAGATTATTAATCTAATTATTAAATCATAATATAATTTTAAGATTAATAAGAAAAATGTATTATCTTCACCACACCAACGCCAAGCCGAATGAAACATGACCATTTTACCGAAAATAAAAGACAAATCAAGTTGATAGACCATAGGAAACTATTAAAATTTTTGAATAAATCGAAATTTTTATATTTGTCCCTTAAGATTCGAATGATTATTAAATTTCATTTGAAATTTTGAATCAAATCATTGTATTTGTTACCGTTAAAGCATGAAATCCGATAGAATAACTAGGTATTCTATAGAATAACTAGGTATTAATAACCTAGTCGACTTAATAACCCTCGTTATTAATAACCCTCGACTTAATAACTGATCAAGTCAGTTATTAAGTCGCCGAGTTGCCTAAACGGTCGCCAAGGTCGATTGTCATTGACTTCCTTCCAATACGTTTTCCTGTAAATATGTCTTCCCAACTATAAAACTAATATGGCAAGAAAGCGACATTACTGTTTTGTGACAGTATCATAGTGGTTTTAATTTTGCAACGGTTATGGTTTACACTCTAATTGTCTATCATTAGTTATTCTGTAGAAAACCTAGTTATTTCATAGAATAACTAGGTAAATTATGAAATGAATAATCTATTTTATACTTTAACTGACTTGATAAGCTATACTATAGAATAGCTACTTATTCTATAGAATAACTGAATTATAACACTTTAACGTTGACATATTCACTAATTATGATTTGTATTATTGGTATTCGTTTCTTTAACTAGATGGATGCGGTAAATTCAACCAGTTTAGATTTATATCTAGAAAAGAAGTCTAAAATTGAACAATGATGCGTCAGAGTTTTTTTTCATATTACATTTACTTCTTTTATGACAGATCAGTAAGCTTCTGGTTTTAGCGCTTTTACTTTCTTTAAGAGTAAATGATCCACCGAAATCACGTTTTCTTCTTCTAAAAATGTGATTATCCTCAACTCGTGGAGTTTTTTTTCACAAAAGTTGCAATCACGCCCTTCTTAACTGATTTTATTACCTCTCCAAGACCATTCCTGAAAACTTTGACCAGGCAAGCATTCGAGTAGAAAGCTTCGGTGGAAAAATAATTACTTCGCTACTAAATATCTTTGAGATATTTGAACCACCTTTGTGACTTTTTTCTCTAGCCCATGGGATTATGGACCGTTCAAATGTGGGATGGGAACTATTACCTCGTAAAGTCGGAAAGTGGGTTTATTTTTATACATTTTAGTGCATTTCACGGGTGCAAATTTATTGTTCTCGCCACATGCCGAGAACATTCTATCACAAAATAGAAATAAATAAATATGGAGTTTGTTTTTATTACTAGTTTAGGCGTTATCTTTCAAGGATGTTAAGGACATGATACGTGAAATAAATGAGCAGGTCTATGTTTTTCACTTCTAGGGGGGTAAACCGAAACGAAGGCAATTTTTAGAGAAACATTGTTTTCTCTGTCTCTCCCTCCAGATATAGTTATGTTTTTTTTTCAACGGATAACAGTTCAAATGCTTATGTTCTGTAATTTATAAAGGATGAGGCATCAAGATCAGTATTTAGGGATTTTTATGAGCAATTGGATGGATTCAACGAGATATGAGAAATATTTTAGAAACATGTAAGAAAATATTTCTTTCTTTGGCACCATACCTAAAGTGACCATTTATTTTTTCCCTCAAAACGGGACATTTTTTATTTTTTATTTAATAATATGCAAATTCAAGAAAACACATATTTATTCAGTTATTTTTTATTAATGAATAGATCAGGAATAAACACGTGAAAATAAATAATTCGTGTGATCTGGGATTTTTCTGAAGAACACATTTTTGCTTCAGTATATTTCGGTGAAGATTTAAAAAAAAGAGTGAAATTCTTGGCAAGATTTCTTAAAATTAACTTCGGTAATTAACGTTGCTTTATAAATTGCGACTCGTAACTGTGTTTTCTTGCTCGTCCACATCTCATTCATAAGAAAAATACCCTTTCCACGGGTGCTGCCTGGCAGACATAGAATATATTCAATAATTATACGAAAGTTCGTACGATCTAAATTATTGGCGTGAAAGTGTTTGAACCGATAACAACAAAGGCTTTCACTTAAAATATTCTCAGTGTTTCATTCTATCACTTCATGCGATGTAATGTAGTTGGAACTAAGTGCGAGATAGCAGGATTCTGACTGGCTTTCATATGTGTGATAAGTTTTACGCATGCTCCGTCATAGACGGCTACTAGTCATTACCGTAGGAGTTTTTTATTTTTGGCATCTTCTTGTTTGAAATCGTTATCGTGGGTTGCTCTCTTTCTGAAAACGGGACATTTGGGCGTCCCGAAGATATTCTTGGGGACAACTAGACAGGCTATCGAAAAAAGGGACGTATGGTCACATTAATCATACCTGCACATAGCGCTATTCTTAAGTTGATGTAACAGAAATGAATCAATCAAATTCAACCACAATGGGTCTTTTAGAATAACTGCGCGGTAGCCGCACAGTAGCGAGCGAAGCGAGCAAGGTTTGTTTCGCAAACTGAGAGGATTGTGAAGCAATTCTCCTGGAGGTTGGCGAGTTTTAGAGAAGAAGGGTCACATTCCCTTAATATTTCAGAAATGGTATTTCCTTACCTTCATCAGCAAACCACACATTTACTGGATTCATATTCTCGAAATAACAAGCAAATGTTTATTTTAGATTCAAACTTGTTCAATAACATTAACCCTTTGCGGTCGACCTCAAAGGGTTGAAATAAATATATTACGGAAATGCATTTATGATTCTATGGTGATAACAAATGCTCTTAAATCACTTCAGAAACTTACCACTTCTCACTGTTTTCGGGTAGAATTTTAATTAAAATGTAGTACAACTGATTTATCCGACGATAAATAATAATATAAATTACACAAAAAAAATCTTCGTAATTTTTATTAAAGAACTTGATAAATTCAACTTCATTTTCATCTCGAATAAAATCAGTATTCTAAAATACATTTGAAATTCCAAAATGAAAGAATAGTAATAAAAAGTAAAAATGTACAAAAATATCGTAATAATAATAAATATTGCCTCATTTAACAAATATATATATTTTTAAAAAAGACTGAAATATTTCTGCAGACAAAGAATTTTTCAAAGTCGTGAACAGTTTACCAATGAATTTATTTTTTCCTTCGCTTACCTATTTAAATAAATTTATATTTTTGTAGACGGTATTCCCATTTAAGGGGACACCTCAAATATGGGGATGAGAACTTGCAGTATAAGTAATCACAGTCTCGTTTCCTGGTGGGATATAGTAATGGTGGAATTGAATTACACCCCCCCCCTGCCGATGACGGGTCGTACCTCTGTCTGAAGGATCAGCGCATTAGCCTCTCGTAATAAGAGCTATAATGCGGGGGTCACAGTGCCCGATTAATTGTCGCGGCGGCAGGGTCATATAAGTTATCTGCGTGTCTAGTAATTCTTGTGATTTTGTAGACGGTAATATGACTTTGACTTTTCTTTCTCTTCAATCATATAGTCCAAAACTAACAGCTTAATTATAATTTTTCTGTTGTATCATATAAGGTAAATGCAATATTATACGCTCATTACAAAGTAACAGGAACGAAATTTAAAAGACATATAAGCATTACAGTGAATAGCGGTATCAGTAACGAGCAGAATTATGTATCTACGTAAGGCTGAAATTTTTGATTTTTGAAAATGTTTATTAACAAAAATATACATTATCGTAATTCATTTCTTTAACTAAATGGGTTTGGTAAGTCAACCTACCATAGATTTAAATCTAGAAATTAGTTTGAATGCAATTTATACCTAGAAGTCAAACGATGTTGCGAAAATATTTTTATTGCTTTCATTTTCTTTTATGATAGATCAATAAACTTTTGATTTCAACCCTTTTACTTTCTTTAAGAGTAAATAATCCACTGAAATCGGTTTTTCTTCTTCGAAAAATGTTATTATCCTCAACTCGTGGCTTTTTTCCTTAAAAAGTTACAATCTCGCCTTTTTAAACTGATTTTATTACCTCTCTCCAAAAGCTTTCTTCGAAAGTTTGGCAAAGCTAGCATTCGAACGGAAAGCTTCGGTGGAAAAATAATTACTTCGTTACTAATATTCTTTGAGATATTTGAACCATCTTCGTGACTTTTTTCCCTAGCCCATTGGATTATGGACAGTTCAAATGTGGGATGGGAACTATTACCTCGTAAAGTCGGAAAGTGGGCTTCATTTTTATATTTTTTTAATGCATTTCGCGGGTGTAAATTTACTGTTCTCGCTAAATACCAAGAACATTCAGTTACGAAATAAAAAATATGGAGTTAGTTTTTATTACTAGTTTCGGAGTTATTTTTCAAGACTGGTAAAGACATGATCAGGCCCACGTTTTTCATTTCTAGAAAATAAGTCTAGTTATATCTAGAACATAAGTATAAAATTGAACGATGATGCCTCAGAGTTTTTTCTCATATTACATTTACTTCTTTTTTAGCAAATCAATAAGCTTTTGGTTTTAACGCTTTTACTTCCTTTAAGAGTAAATGATCCACCGAAATCAGGTTTCCTTCTTCTAAAAATGTGATTATCCTCAACTCGTGGGAGGGGAGGGTTCACAAAAGTTGAAATCACGCCCTTCTTAACTGATTTTATTACCTCTCTCCAAACCATTCCTGAAAACTTTGACCAGGCAAGCATTCGAACGGAAAGATTCGGTTGAAAAATAATTACTTCGCCACTAACATTCTTGGAGATATTTGAGCCATCTTTGTGACTTTTTCCTTGGCCATGGGACCATTCAGTGCGGAATGGGAACTGTTACCTCATAAAGTTGGAAACCGAACTTCATTTTTTCACTTTTTTGATACATTTCACGGGTGTAAATTTATTGTTAGCAGCATACCAAAAGCATTCAGTCATAAAATAATAAATAAATAAATATGAAATTTGTTTTTTACTGCCAGCGCAGGTGTTTTTTTTTTTTTGAAGATGGGCACGAAAAAGGCATGATACGTGAAAGATATGAGCTAACGCATGTTTATCTCTACTACATGGCAAACCTTAACGAAGGTGATTTTTTTAGAGACATTTTTTCTCTCACAGTCTGCAGATGTAGTTCTCTTTTGTCGGATAGAATTTAAGGGGAGTTGGAACCCTACGTCCGTTAACCCTAACCCTGTTACTTCGATGTACCTTTTCTCAAAATCTGTTATAGATTCATGTTTGAAATTTTTTATATAAGTAAAGTACATCCTTCTCATTATACTGAAATTAGTTTTTGGTTAAGTTTTAACCATAGTGAAATTTTACCCTATTTTGACACAAAAAAATTTGTAAAAAATAAAGTTTTGAGTTTTTTTTTTTTTTAAAAGACTCATTTTAGTATAATGAGAAAGGTATATTTCACTTGTATAAAAAGTTTCAAACATATATCTATGACAGAGTTTGAGAAAAGGTACATCGAACTTGCGAATTTCATATTTTTTTTGTTTTGACACAAAAAAATTATAGAAAATAGGTTTTCAATTTAAAAAAAAAATCATTTTAGCATAATGAGAAAGATGTATTTTACTTGTATTAAAAAATTCAAACATGAATCTATAACAGATTTTGAGAAAAGGTACAACGAAGTAACAGGATTAGGGTTAACGGACTTAAGGTTCCAACACCCCTTGAAAGTTTATGTTCTATATTTTATAAGCGATGTAGCATCAAGGGCAATATTTAGGGATTATTGGCAGATGGACGGATTAAACGAGGTATGGGAGATATTTTAGCAGCACGTTTCAGTAATTTTATTTCTTTGTATCTTTTATCGAGACACCAGTCCTTTACGGGTTCATATCGTCAAAGTATCAAACGAATGTTTATTTCACTCTCAAATATTTCCTTAAAACTAATATAAACGCATCACTGCAAATTATTTATATTTATTGAAAATTAGTAATACTTAAAGCACAGTTTTGTAAAACTTACAAAATCTCACTGTTTGAGGAAATAAAAATCAATAGCGTAGAACTAAAGATTTCATTTATTAACGATATATAAAAATATGAAGTATATATTAAAATTCTTGAGTATTTTTAATTAATTTGCTTATTCAATTACATATCCAATAAAGGCAGTGATCTGAAATAAATGTGGAACACTCAAACGACTGCAGAATAATAAAAACTTAAATAAATTACAAAAAATAATAATAATTCTAAATTTTGCCGCAGATAAGAAATATATTATCTGAAAAATGATGAAATAATATTGCAGACGACCAGATTTTGAAAATACAGAATATTTTCTTTCTTCTTCGATTGCTTAGTTGAAAACCATTTAGATTTGCAGACGACAATTTTTACCAGATACCTAATGTTTTATAGGGGAGAGTAGGGTAAAATCGGGTACCCTTAATTCTAAACCTATTATTTCTCCTTTCTATCGAACACATACTGAATTACACTCTACTAGTCAAGGGAAAGGAACAGGCATAGTGACTTGATGTTGCTGTTGAATGCACTGCGTCTGTGAAGATATACAGTCGACACTCTTTATAACGACCCTCTGCGTCCCACAGCAAAAGGCCTTTATAACGAGTGATCGCTATAGTGGATATAATTAAAAACTGTACACATGCACTCTCAGCAGTTCCGTATAAATGGCGGATTTTAAAGAGATTCCAACTAAATACTCAATTTTTTTTTTAGCATTGGTATTAAAAATAAAATTTTATCAATTAAAATATATTTCTGAAACAGATTTTAAAGTAGAAAATAAAGGATGTTATATACTTACAAAACATTTATTTATTAAAGAAAAAATTAGAAATGGTTGTTTGTCTTATCTGCATATGTTATTTTTGCAAAACATAATTTTTCATTTCAGTTAAAGATGCTAAATAATGTTCTGTATTTTCTTGCCTTTCAAAAAAACATTTTAAAGTCTCAATGGCACTTGAAACATTTTTTATTCTAGGCTATTCTAATTTCCGCGCTGTTGCGGGTGGTAATTGCCCCCCCCCGTCAAAGTTCAACTGTAACACTGAAGACTCTACATCTACGAAGCTTGGCAATACAATAATCAAGGTAATTTACGTTCTGAAATATGTTCTTTTTGCAAAAATACCGGGAAGAGTGTCCGCTGAATTCGGACGTTGTATTGGGATTAGACGACACTGGACGGTCGTTATACCGGAAGTAAAATAACATAGTGCATGGGGAAACACAGTTGGGGATTTTATCACTGGTCGTTATAATGGAATGCTCTTTATAATGTGTGTTCGTTATAACGAGCGTCGACTGTATTTGTTTTAAGACGTCAACTCTCTAATGTTCGTCTGATTTTAAACCATCCTTATTTAATAATCATTACAGTTATAAAAAATCCCTTTTCGGCAAGCTTGAAGGCAAAGGTAGATTCCTTTACGTTAATGTTACAAAAGTCATGAAATATTACATATTGATCAATAGAGACATAGCCAATGACTTTATTGTTTCTACACATTGCAATATTTACGCTGTGAACCTGTTTTTTTCTCATGTCATTTATTTTTTTACTATATCAAGGTTTTATCATTCCATTTTTCATTCCAAAAAGTTATGATAGATTTATCGGTCAGTACATTGGTCAATTTTTTTATATCTCAACACATAATCATTCAACAGGTAGAAGTCATAAAGAAATAAACATCTCAGCAGTGCAAATATCTCCTAGATAACATTAAGCCAGCCTATCTGAAACAGTAACAAGAAATTGACTCTTGGCACGAATGAAGAAAGACTTTGAGATTTAAAAATTAATTTATTTAATCTAGGTTACAATATAATTGTGCGAACATTACTTTGTCATATGGTAAAATCACATGACATGGAAACACTTAAATACTACTAAAATGGGCTCATTTAGAGAACTCCCTGGTTACAGAGATAATAGTCACTAAATTCTTAAAATATAAGAGAATAAAATTATTAAACATTGTGTGTGGCAAATTTAATACGTGTTTTTAAAGCATAGGATATGAATGCAGCCAATTTGAACAGTAAATTTAAATCTCCATCTACGGTTAAAACCAAATACTCAGGCAGAAAATCCCAAACAACTTTAAAGTTAAGGAGATATTTTTCAATAGTAAAAAGGATAAAGGAAACTCTTATTTAAATATCTATCGCTTTTGGCTACTTTATATTGATTTTATTAAACAAATCATGGTCCAGCCATGCTTAGTTAAATATCAAATTAAAGTATTCTGTCAAAAAACCTATTATCAAACAAACCTTATTATTTAACTATTAAAATTATTTGATTAATTAAAATTAACTATTTACTTAATTAAAGTTAAACATTAATTGTTACAAAACTTCACTAAAACCTTTTTCATGGCTCATACTATATGCCAGTAATCTTTATCTTATAATTATCTAATAATTAAATTAATTTAAATAAAAGTCACTGTGGCTATGTATGTATGTTCCACATCTCCTCCTAAACCACTGGACTGATTTCAATCAAACTTTTTATTTAAGAAAAGAGAAATGTCACCTTCAACTTTTCAAAGCCTAAAAGATGCTAAATATTTCACTTAATTAAAAATCAAGCAAGGCGTTTTTCCGCGATGTCTTTCATTTCCATAAATTTGTTTCTCTCATTTTAATATTTTTTTCAAAATTAATTTTAAACTGAATTCGTAACAATATTCTTGTTGTCAAAAATAATGCGAAGAACTGTTTCCAGAAGGAAAAAGCTAAAAGAAAATTTCAAAAGTAGACGATTTAACAATTTATATCGGGACCAGATATTGATTTATTTTCACGCTTTAAATTAATGAATAATTAAATAGTTAATTTAATTGTTTCAAAATATTCATTAAAACCTTTCATTGATTTTAGTAATTGTTAACAAAATTTGAAGTACCTATATAACAAATAATAACGTATGAAGAAAACGGATGTTTTTAAAAATTGTCTGGTTCAATTGATATTCTCATTTTAATTGAAAGCGTTTTCGATCAGAAAAGGAATTTGTGTATTATAATATTTATACAAGAGTAATTTTTACATTGAAAATATTAAACATGAAAACATTTTAATCCGGAGCAAAGCCAGGTATATCAATTAAGTTATAATTAACAAAATTTAACAAAGATATTAACTATAAATTAATTAGTCATAAATTAATTATATATTATACCGTATAAAAAGTGAAAGTGAATGCGGTTGATGGGAACTCATAACTTCTAAGTAATTCTTGCTGTCAAAAAACTTTCAATATAAAAGTAGTTTGTTATGATAAGGTGATAATTCCCCTAATTGAAAT
>BGPR01037408.1:0-12419 GCA_013235015.1 Araneus ventricosus
CTAGGTATTCTATAAAATACTGGCTTTCGTACATTGCCGGCAACATACACAGCTAAGTCTGGTTCTATGGACCGAGATCGATTCTCCGAAAATGTTCTGTAAATTTCGCAGTGTACTTATTTCCCTTGACACAAGGTTATAATAGAAATATAATAGAGTATGTTATCGAACATATGGCTGCACATACTACCGTTCGTTTCAGAAACCCAAGCCTATCACTTTGAGACAGTTTTACTCTTCAGGAAGGTACACGTGTTTATCAGAATCAACAAAGAGAAATAAAAATAAGTAATGAAAAATGAGTGGTATGTATTTAATAGGAAAAGTCATGGAGTCAAGTGTAAAAAATCGATTATATTTTTTGTGAATTTTCTCATCAAACGTTTAAGGGACGTTTAGTGTTAAGTACATTCAAATCAACGTGGTATGTAGAGTAGACTGGACGTCACTCAACAAATAGAAGGCTTTGCTCATGGATGCAAAGGGTATGACCAGTGTGGATTCGAATGGATTTGACAGTGAACACGCGCTCTTGGGAAATCGTCGACGAAGTAAATGTTGGCTTAATAATAAAATAAAGTTTGATCCTTATCTGCATATTTCATGCTTCCTACCATACATGTGCAGAAAATTGAAGCCTTTGCATCACATTGTGAAATTCCTCTTCACAGAAGAGAATATGCTAATCGCTCGCATCAACGCTTCTAACTTTTGACAAAGCTTTGACAACATACAGGTGGCAAGTTCAGATGAAAAAATTTGCGCTTTTATAAAAGATGAGAGAACACAGTCATTGGTTAATATTCATTCAATCAACAAGTTTGTGTGGATAGCATAATTCACAAAAATGTAAGCAAAATGGTATTTCAAAACCACTTTCAGGGTAAGTTCTTATGAAACCGGCCGGAGTGTTCTCACACAATATAAACCTGCCTTCTTTTCATTTCTCCATATAAGATTCTACAAACGAGCGTAATCTAAATTCTATCGATTAAAGATATTTTGAAGGTTAATGTCTTCTATATTGTGAAACGAAACTCTACTAGATGGCGAACACCTATATGTT
The DNA here is from genome assembly GCA_013235015.1 of Araneus ventricosus. Classification (NCBI taxonomy): domain Eukaryota; kingdom Metazoa; phylum Arthropoda; class Arachnida; order Araneae; family Araneidae; genus Araneus; species Araneus ventricosus. The sequence goes on from BGPR01037408.1 coordinate 1,067, forward strand.
GGTTGGTCTGTAGTTTGATACTGTTTTGGTGGCAAGACCACATACCAAGTTCAATCCGCTAACTCTTACTATTTTTGAATTATATCGTTGTTAGACCAACAGAGTGATATAATTCCAAAAATGTATTTTGGGACTCAAGGAAATTTAAAACGTGGAAAATCGTCAATACATAGAGGTCCAATTTACAATACTTTCCCTCTGTATAATTCGTATAAAAGAAAGTAAAAACTCGACTTGCGATTTTTGTTGGATAAATTGGTGTCTTTGGAAGATAGATATTGTTACGAAAATCGTCAGGTAGGTGTACGGTGAGAATAGTTCAGCAAGCTGGATAACTGAAAATGACGCTCTATTTAACGAATATTCCAGAAAATCAAAGCACATGTATCCATAAAAAGAACAGCACTTGTACAAATTAGCAAAAGAAGCAGTCAGCAAATCACTAATAATAATAGCAATAGCACGAACAATAGCGCTCAGCGCCTAACAGCTGTTCAACTCGCAATGCGAACACGACTGCGAAGAAAATATTGACTCCACGTTCGCTCGGTATTTAGACCTTTTCTGACAGGATGTGACGTCACATAGAAATCTCCCGAAAATACTCCATAACTCCTTTCCTAGTAGATATAGAGCGATAAGTATTTTCGAAACCCTTCATTTTGTCGCCAAGTCGCCAAATGGTCGCCAATTTTGTCTCCAATGTCAAGGGGTATGGGCTAGGGTTCCCCTACGACATCATATATAACCTTTGTAAATGTCTCTTTCCAACCATAGGTCTAATATTGCAGGAAAGCGACCTTACAGGTATCTCACGATATCATTAGTCCCTAAAGGCACTAAATCTAAAACCTACTCTCAGTCACTAGGGACACTTAACTTGTTAAATAGACAAAATATACTCAAGATATATTTCAACGGATACTTTCAATATATAGTTTATGAAATTTCTCGGCAATAGTTTCTTCGTAGTGCATGATAAATAACTGTTAGTCATAACGTCGAGATTTACACTATTAACTATTCTGAATATTATTCAGCTCTTTCGGACTTATCTCACTGTATTAGATAACACTTTTGTTCCTGTCAGATAACAGATATGTTTAGAAATTATTTAAAACAAATAAAAGGACAAAACACAGCTTCCTGCATGACAAGCAATTTCTTTTGTAACTGTCAAATTGCTAACGGTTATTTTCTTTATTCCATGAAAGTTTTTTCTGATTGAATTTTCACTGCCAATTTTGTGCTCTCCAATAGCTATGAGAATCGTTGGCAAAGTATTGGTTATTTTTCTGGTTGGCCATGTAAGTAATTTTTTAATATGATAATGTTTATATTCGTAAATTGCGTGATTCAACATGTGACATGCATGTCGCAAGAATCTTTAGAAACACTCTGAACAGAAAACCGTTAGACCTCGAGATACCAAATTTAACAGATGGTTACTTCTTCGGTAACAAGTGCTTACCTATGAAAGTTTTATCAAAATTTTAATTAAAAATTAATCGCAACTTTTAAGTTTTTTCTCAATAACTTCGAGCATACTTTTGCACAAAAATCATTTTTAGACCACTTTAAAATTCAAAACAATAACTTTTCAATGGTACCAATTTTGTTTCCATACATTTTTTTCTCTAATTTTAATACATTTTTAAAAATATTTTAAGTATATTTTACAGCAATAATTTTCATTGTTTTAATTACTTCATTTGTACACAAGCGCGTTGCAATGATGTTATATACATTTTCTTGTGTGCACGTCATCGTTGCCATATAATTAAAAGCAAATTTTTAAAAATAATATAAAGGCAGACGAATCAAGCCTAATCCGAAAATTGGTGAATTCGAAATCTGTCTTTGATCCCATTCTAAAGAATTTCCTTCTGTCATGTAAACTCCGCCTGTATGAAATCTCATCATATATTCTTTAAGCAGGAACTTCCGAAAAAGGAACAGGAAAATTATTTTCACCCGTTTTTCTGACGTTCTTTTCGACTACTGTGGTTTCGTCTATTCTTGTGACAGACAGACAGGCACATGTACACTGTACAGTCTCGGGAAAAAATGTGCCCTCCCAGCATTATTCCGCCGCTTTATCTTAAAACAAAAGGTACCAATTTCAGGAATTAATAGATTCTAGGGTTGAAAATTTCGGTAGGAGTAGTCTACATATATATAATTGCACTAACTTCAAAATTTCCAACGCAACACACATTTTTACCAACGAATTTCAAAACTGCACGAAAAGTTATGCTCATATACCAAATTTCATTATCCAAGCTCAATAACTTTTGAAATTATAAGCAAATAAAACTTTTAGTCTCCAATGCTAAGTAAAATTTTGAATTCTTATTGATATCTTGAGAAATAATATAGTTTTTGACATTTTTTGTAATAGTTTGAAGTATTTCTGCGCTTATATTTTTGATTTAAAAATAATTTTGAGCATATGAAATATTTTATGATATTTTATGTCCAAAAATATTTTTTAATAGAAACACTTATAGATTTTAATAGTAATCGATGCAGATGGTTATTTCATAAGCCTATGCAAAATTTCAGCTTATTTATACGAACAGTTCTGAAGTTGCATTACATTTTCTATTCACTTAATCGGGCAGCATATATTTCGAAACCGTTTCATTATTAAATATAATCATTGTACCACTTTATTTTATAAAATTTAAATGTTTAAATATCTAACTATTCATATACACATTAAAATTTTATAAATTAAAGTGCTGCAATATTACTCTATTTATTTTTTCACTCATCAAGTTTTACCGAGTGTAAAATGTAGATCATTAATTTGAAAATAACATTTAAAGTGCGAAATGATTTAAAACGCTACTACAAGCATTTAAATGCAAGCAGAGAACTTCAGTAAGTAAATGTGGAGACGACCCCTTTTATGTCGAGAACACAAAATGTCAAATATCTTCCAATCTATTAATGATATATTAACCAAAATTAATATCCTGGGGTATTTTTTCATGAGAAATTTATTTATGGCATCCAAAAAGGGTGATGCCGTTGAGAATTTTTAAGTTAGTGCCATTTTAATATGTAGATGACCCCTTAAGAGAATTTCAACCTTAGAACCTATTAGTAGACGTTATTTCCTGAAAATTGGTAATTTTTTTAAGAAGCAATAATTACCGGCGGAATAATGCTGGGTGGATCCTTTTTTACCGCAACTGTACATTATAGATTTTTCGTCCATCTAGATCGTTAGACTTTTCAGTGAACGTATTCACTTCCACGCGGTTCGACAAACAGAATTCCCGTTGAAGGATTTCGGCCAAAATTCAATAGACATCTACGACTTTGGTGTAAACACTGCATACCAAATTTCATCCTTCAAGCTTGAGATTCTGTCTGACAAAAAAGGGTGTTGTGAGACATAATTCAAAAAACTGTTTTTCTTCAGATTTAGGAACGTCTACAAAGCGGAAATTCACCAAAATATCGAGGTCGAATTTTCGGACGATTACAATAATTTATCTTTACTATGACAAAGTAACAAAAATTCTATTGTTACATTATCTGCACGGTCTGCAGAAATAGTAATTCAAGAAATTTCAATGAAGTGGCTTAAATCAAAATGACTTTCTTAACTAGTTTCAGTTGAAGATATTGCAGATTTGAGAGGAAATATTGCAGTGTTGTCAACCATAGTTTCTAGCATTTTTCGTACTGGCTGAGTCGCTAGTTGTAACAGGAAGACACACGATCCCATCAAGAATGTCGACGACCAAAAGGTGGATATTCACCACAAGCCTGTTCTGCACCATTTGTACCAACGACCAAATGGTATAGAACCAATTGTCAAACCATTTGTTGCCACCCTATTAAGCCGATTCATTTGGGTGGGTCATTCACGAAGATCCAAAAAGTCGCTGCGATTCCCGCCTACTCCTCCTCCCGAATTCAAAACCGGACCCCCCACTCTCCAGACTGTCTCCCACCCACATTCTCCTATCTCACGGGTTCCCCCTCCACGGGGGGGTCGCTTTTCGGAAAAAGCGTCCTCCCATCTCGAAGGAACATATTTTGCTTTTATGGTCGAATGGGCTGAATGGAAAACAAACGATGTTGGATTTCCAAACTTTCCTTAAGTGTATAACAATTCTCATCGGATTTTTGCATTGACGAAAAGTTTTGGCATGCTATGTTCCAAATAAAGTGGAGTGGACTGCTGGTGAACTGCCCGCTTAATGTTAAGGTGCTCACATGCACAGAAAGAGGGAAAAGAGAGAGGTCTCGGCTCCGGGACCACGGTTTTCCTGTTTCAAAATCCTATTGCACCATTAAGCCGCCGAGCATGTGGGCACGGTGCACATTGAATCTGACATCGAGTGTCAAACATCCTCCCTCTAGTGTGGTATGGATGCTGGGGAGGGGTGGAAGTCCAGATGTCGTCTTCATCATCGTATGGCTAATATTCAAAATTCTTAGGACGGTTCAAAATAACCCTTGTGTTGCTACAAGACGGGACGCTAATACTGTTACAAAGCTATAAAGTTGTTTCCCTGAGATGCTAATCTTGGCGACAAACTTGGCGACAGATTTGGCTACCATTTTGGCAACTTGGCGGTGAAGTTGGCGACTTTGGCGACAAAAGGAATTTTCGAGAAGGACCTCGAACTTTCCACCTATTTCTACTGGTTTCATGAACTTTCTAGAGATTACGTCACTTCCTACGTAATGTAATCACTTCCTGTTGAAAAGTATAAAGGCAAGCTCCAAAGCCAAGAATAGGAGTTGGATTTTGATCAGCAGGCAAGATGGTGAGCTAACAAGAAGCCTTTGAGCGCTGTGTTGAGATTTATTGGTAGTCTCTGTTGTGAATTTTTACTAGTGCTGTGTTAATACTAGTGCTACGTTTCTTTGCTGGGAATATTTGAAAAATAAAGAGCTTTATTTTTTAAATCCTGCTTATTGGATTGCATTCAAGTACACCCACAAGACAATTTCGTTACATTAAGAGTTACTAAAATCAGCTGCACTGGTTACAAGTAGCTATACCTTCCTTCTAAACAACGGTAGAGAGAAAAAATGGAAAGCGCAAAAGGAGCTTGAAATTTTGTAACATCCATGCGGTAGTCCATTTCATTACCATGTGAAGCGTTCTCTATCGAACCTTCATTTCGTTCGCCATTGCATGCAGGGGGAGAGTTAAGAGACAGATTCGACGACGCATCTCGATGAAATTAAATCGCGATGCGCAATTTCGGAAGATCTAGATAGCCACATGCTGAAAATGTATGAGCACACTTCGCAGTGCCCCGCTTGAAATGGCCTGTCCCACAGATGCTGTCCCTGTGACCACAGAAGTCACATAGGAAACTTATTTCGTTTCTAAGCAAACCCTCAAACTTCCTTCTGTATTGTGTTCAAATGTTTTATTCCCATCGTTGTCCACAAGAAAGCGAAATCTGTGTGTTATCGATGCAATCGTTTTGAATAAGCCTGTGTAACTAAACTAAGCGATCTGCATTTCTTCCAGATCTTGTCCGAAAGATTTGAGCAGGCTCGTATACTTGACGTCAGATTGTTTAATGGTGACGTGATCTTGATGGCGCCACGTGTCTTCCTGTTACGGTCAGCGACAGTCCCAAAGTGACAGCAGCTTAAGGGTGATGAGCAACTAGTTCGAATTTCTTTCTATTCCAGACTTTGGCTGATGCGTCCTGCCCAAACGAGCCTTGTCCAGTAGGAGAGATCTGCGTCCGAAGTGCAGCGGCCCACTTAACTGCGTGCTCGCCACCCTCAGCGAGTGGTAACTTGAAATCATTTCCTTCATTTTCTATCCTTTCCTTCTTTCTTTTTCTAAATGATGATGTTTATAGGCTGCCATACATTCAAAATGCTCTGTAGGGAATATATATATACAGGGTGTCCACACTTATCGTGATCAATAGCTAATTTCTAAACCGTTAGAGATAGACATATAGTTCCAATTGGAAAAGTGCTTTAAAAGAGAGGAAAAAATTTAATATATGTTTTTGAGTCAATAAATATATTTCTGAAAAAATACGAATTCTAACTTTTTATACGGTCTCCCGGTCCTATCAGTCATGTTTAGTAAAATATTCTTGACACTCAAACATTTTAAACAGAAAAAAGTCCGACTCTTCTGCGACTAAAACTGAGCGAGTTCTGGGGTTTCGATTTTCATGATTTTTAACCAATCAGCGGCCTCGGCCAGAAAGTGCTGTGTATTTGATTGGTGGATCGTCTTCAGGACGGCTATTGAAATGGTGTAAAGTGGTCTAAGTCAGCGATATTCAAAGCTCCATAACTCGGTCAGTTGTAGTTGTCGAAGAGTGGGACTTTTTCTGTTTAAAATGTTAGAGTGTCAAAAGTATTTTACTAAATATGACTGATGGGACCGGGGGACCGTATAAGAAGTTAGAATTCGTAACTATTTCAGCAATATATTTATTCACTCAAAAAACGAGTATTATAATTCTTCCCTTTATTTAAGCATTTTTCCAATTGGAACTGTATGTCTATCCCTAACGATTTAGAAATTAGCTATTGATCACAATAAGTGTATAAAGCTACCTTATCTATAGACAATATATATAACACAAAGTTTAACAAAAATTTTTAGAAAAAGACAAAGTTCTTTTTTTAAAATAAAGCAAGTTATAAAAAAAGTACAAGAAAAAATGTATGACATGGAGAATTGGAATTTTCTGTTTTCATGGTTGGTTCTTTTTTGGGGGGATAACGATTATTTTTAACGATTTTTCATATGTCGTTAAGAATTTTTAGTTGTGTTTCTACTGTTCTAGAATACAATGTCACTGGTTTGCTGCACTTCGTTTTCCATTTATAAGCAGTTATTTTATTATTTTTCCATCTCTTACTTTTCTATATAATTTTTTGATCAGAGAACGCAAGTATATGTTATTGTGTAGAGTGAACTAAGTATTTAAGGGCAATTTCAGATTAAAGCTCATTTTATAAGCTATAAAATGATGTACCTTGAGTTTATCTACCTGTTTAGCTTTGGCACCAGCGGCGATTTAACAAAATACTAACGAGGAAGCCGAGAGTTCGCAGCAAGTGTTCACTGTGCACTTTTAGCCTCCCTAAGCTTACATTAACTTTTACTTGATTTTTTTTCTTGTAAAAGCAATAAACAATTCTATATAAATGAATAACTCTTCTGAAATATATTATTAGAACACAACAGTAATATTTTACTACGAAATAGTTTCATCTTGATACGATTTTTTACGGTTTGTTTCAGCAACTCATTTATTACAAATTATCATCTTATGAACGAGGAAAACAGATAGAAAACTCGTCATACAGAAATGATTGAAGAATTTAACTCCAAGTTGGAAGCTGTGAGGAGTAAAGAGGTTCGAGAATTGAGGATCAAACAGTGCACCCTGCCAAAATATTGAAAGCTGTAGGTTAATAGGCCTATTTTCCTTTAACTTTTCCGCGCTTTATCATCTTCTAACTCTTTGAACCCGGCTTGAGTGAGGATTCAAGTGACCCCTTTCTTTACAGAAATTCCAGGAGGACGACACCCTCGGTTGCGAGATCAATTGTCAACAAAGAAAGAAACTAATTTCCATCCAGGCGCCCTAAACTGCCTGAGTCCGGCCTGTGCCGAATGAGGCGTTTTGAGGCGGAGTAGGGCTCATAGGATTAAAGAACACCTAGGCCTACAGAAAATGTTACTTGCAGTAAAATTAATGTTAGCATTACTTAAATATTACAACTTCCAAAGCAAAATGGAAAAGACCATGTGAACCAGAAGAAAAGGAGGCCTGCGTTCAAGTCAGAAATAATAACACCTTCGCCTTTTAAACCTTTCTGAAGAAAAGGAAGGTGAAGAAAAGGAAAAGATAGAAACTCTTTAAAACAGCTGGAAAGGGAAGTGAGAGGGTAATTATAGAACAAAAAACGAAACAAAAGCTTAAAGGGCTGACGTTCTGTTATAACGTTTGCCCATTTTGCCTTGCGTTTGTTTTGCCTTACGTTTTCCCGTTTTTCCTTACATTTGTTTGTTTTGCCTTACGTTTGCCAGTTTTGCCTTACGTTTGTTTGTTTTGCTTTGCGTTTGTTTGTTTTGCCTTCTGAACGACAAACCGCCACCTCAGAGCTCAGCCCAGCCTAGCCAAAGGTTTACATTGATGATGCCACTGTAATTTTTTGCTAAAGATTTGAGAATTTCTACCGTGGAAACTGGATTCAATGTGGAAGAAGCAAAGAGTAGAGGCACGAACTTAAAAGTGCCTCCTATATACCATTTACATCCGATTATTGTTAGACCGGTTACGGTCTCACACTTTTACGAGTTTGTTTTGTCCTCCAGGTTTCTGATTTAAACTATTTTGCTCAATTTTTTTTATTACATACATACAAACGTGCTTTTTTTAAAGTTTTATATTTATTTTTCTCCGATTCATTCATATGCGGTGTTTTGACTCAATTTTACTTTCTCGTATACGAAGTATACAAAAGAAAAGTATTGTAATCGTCAAAAAATTCGAACTCGAGATTTTGACGAATCTCTACGTTTTAGACCTCCCTGAATCCGAAAAACACAATTTGGGAATTATGTCTGTCTGTGAACACGATAACTCGAAAACTATTAGAGCTACAGGGGTGAAATTTGGTATGTGGTCTTTACACATAATTTGTAGGTTTCTGTCAAATTTTGGTCAAAATACGTCCACGGGAAGTCTGTCTGTATGTCCGAAGTCATGCGAACGCTATAACTCAAAAACTTGAATAGCTAGATGGATAAAATTTGGTACACAGTTTTATCGTCATGAATGTAGGTCCGTATAAAATTTTGGGCCAAATCCGTCAACGGGTTGACTGTCTGTCGGTCTGTATAATCGCATACTTGTTAAGCATTCGTTTCATAACTGATCTCCATACGCATGCGTACTTAGCAATCTCTGGTACCAAGCAGGAGGATTTCGTCACTTTGTCCTTGAGACGGAGTTTGTGATAAATACGTTTTATCTCCCGTTTTGTTTTCGCTCGCTCGTATAATAGCGGATCTTGCTGGAGTGTGATGAAAAATAAATATTGCCAAGTTTTAATACATAGGCATCTCTTTTAATATGATTCTTCACTTAAATATTTTACAATCACTATAATCTGCAATGAAAAACCTTCTGATATTAGTTGCATTCTGGATTACAGTAGGTTCGATTTTTTTTTTATCCGCGCAAGGGGAGGGGAAATGACAAATTTTTGAGCAGTATACGAGAAAGTTTAGGGGAGGCCACTCCCACTGGTTTGCAAATGATTCGTCGTGCTTATCTCACTTCTGTTGCATGATAGTGACGTGCGATAAAAGTTTCTCAGAGAATCCTTACTCTCTCTTTCTTAGGAGGAAGATGCTCTGACTACATGAATGCTGACGGTACTTATGAAGACCTTCCGCCATGTGGACCTGCCCTGACATGTGCAGCAACTGCGGGCGTAAGTATTAAATTTAAATGCCTTCTAAAGTCTCTCTAAGAATGGAGAAATGATAGATTAAATCCGAACGCAAGCTTGTTGAGTTTTTTATGGAAGACAGTACGTTTACAAAATACATGGTTCTTTTAATTAAAGTTCCGCCCTATGCCTCTTCTGTGGCTCCAAACGAAACAAAATTTCACTAGTAAAGCAGTTTAACTAGTGCAAGTGATGCGCTCTGTAAAATACGAGGGAAACATGCAATAAACGGGAAAAATATCGACGGGAGGCTGTCTCTGCGAAACGGCCGCAGGGATTGAGGGGCGTGGACTTACTTACCTTACTCAACTGTGACTTTCTGTGACTCAAGTTGTTCTATGTGACTGAAGTATCTCTATGTGATTTTGACCTATGGCCTTTCTCTGTTAAATGAAACTAAAACCAACTCAGCTCAATTAAATCGATGGAAAGGACAGCTCAATTATATCAACAATTGTTAATGATAATTAATTAAGGACAGTTAATTAATCGATTACTCGACTGTGACTTTCTGTGACTAAAGTAGCTCTATGTGACTTTGACTTATGGCCTATGCTCTATGACCTTCCTCTGTTAAATGAATTAATCTGAATGAATTAATTATTAATCTGTTAAAATCTAGTTAATATACCGCTCACAACCGATGCGCGCGCGCGAGCATCGGTCGCTGTAACGTCATCTGAAGTCATCATTCATTTTCACCAACTTTGCAACTCGACTGTGACTGAAACGTAATTCCAAATTCTAAAATTCTTTTTGCAATCTTCAATGTCCACCTTTCTCTGTTAAATGAAACTAAAACCAATTCTCTATGTTATTTGGTTGAGGAGCTTTAATCGTTTAAAAATTCCACGAAAATCGTCATAATTTATTCCTTTCCCGACACACCATTAGACCGCTTTGGAGAGACGTAAGACTACGTCAAATATAAAAGACTTTACGTTGAGAACTGAACTTGATAGTGCTTTTATTTAAACTGAAAAAAGCAACTCAAATGGGCTGTTCAATTTTGCTTCAGTAATAAAACCAGAGGGAGTGGTCTCCCCTAAACTTTCTCGTATACTTTCCCAAAAAGGTGCTGTTTCCCTCCCCCCACCCCCCCGCTTGGATAAAAAAATTCGAACCTACTGTAACCCAGAATCCAATGACTATCGGAAGGTTTCTCATTGTAGATTATAGTGATTGTAAAATATTTACGTAAAGAATCAAATTCAAAGAGATGCGTAGCGATTACATGCGAACCGATTTTCCACTCTTACCGTCTCAAGGACAATACAGTTCAAATTCTTTAAGAGGGTAATTCCTTCATAACGTGTTTGATAAAGATCAATTATGAAAGAACAATCATAATTAAATAGGATGTATAGAACCATCATAGCATACTTATAGAAAAATATAGTTCATACAAGCTAGAATAATAAAAGACGCCAAATAAACTTCCGTCGCATGTTAACCAAAGTTGGAACCACGCGTGGTTTGAAGGATCAAAACAGATAAAATCCCCAGCGCATTTTTTTGCGCAACAGGACCTGGCGAGACGCCCTAAATGTTTGCTTCATTACAAAATCTCGCCGCCAGAATTGGTTTTTGGCAAACTGACAAGTTTTCGGAGTGTCCCTTCTTTGCACAGGCATTGCTATCAGAACGCATGCTCATGAAGTTGAACAAGTATGCGATTATACAGACCGACAGACAGTCAGCCCGTTGACGGATTTCGCCCAAAATTTTATACGGACCTACATTCATGACGATAAAACTGTGTACCAAATTTTATCCATCTAGCTATAGTGTTCACATGACTTCGGACATACAGACAGACTTCCCGCTGATGGATTTTGTCCAAAATTTGACAGAAACCTACAAA
>BGPR01037409.1:0-15136 GCA_013235015.1 Araneus ventricosus
GTGTAACCAGGAGATAATGAGCGACAAGGGTAAGTGACAAAGTAAGTAAAGAGTTTAATAATCCAAATGAAACGAATGAGAAAGCCTTAATGACAAGAAAAAGTGACAATGTAAGAGAAAATAAATAAGTGAAAATAACAAAGTAGGGGGGAAAAGGCAAATCAAAATGAAACAGTAAAGAAAAGTAAGTAAAAATGACAAAGCATTTCTTAAATTGGTGCATAACAACACATTCACACCTTTAAGAGACACGGGGACTCGTTTATGGAATGTATAACCAGTAAACTATGAGCGATACATCGTTGGTGTAAAATGCTTAAACCCAGGTTCTCATTAAATCAGCGGCACTCCATAAAACTGATGCCTAAACTCCCTAAAGCTTAAACCTTATGGATTGTAATAATTGACAGTTTTCCTTGTTAATTATCTTAATTCAGAAACTGTCGATTTCCGCTTAAAGTAGGAGTTTATAAGAGAGTTTGTTCATTTACTTTTCCTCCCCGGCACAGCCTACCCAGAAGGTGTAAAGCCCCTTTGAAACTTGCCGATTTCAACCGGACGATAAAAAAAATCATACAGTTTTTTGCCGTAAGCTGGAGTGGTAAACTGAAGAAGTGAATGATTCCTTTCACATTAGACGATTTTCTGCCGGCCATCCGGCCGGCCGATTTGATACAACTGACTCCACGACTTAAAAAAAGCCGATATTTGCCGGACGAAAAAGCAAATGTCAAAGGGGTCCGGTGCACTAAACCGGAAGGCGAGGAATGAAAACAGAGTTTGTTGTGGTCGAGACACGGGCAACTCGTAACGGCAATATCTAATCAGCTGTATATCGATGGTATATAAGGCACAAACCTTGCTATTGCCACTAACAATTATTGTATCTGCTGATATTTGTATATCGATGGTATATAAGGCTCAAACCTTGCTATTGCCACTAACAATTATTGTATCTTCTGATATTTGTACATCGATGGCATATAAGGCTCAAACTTCGCTATTGATACTAACAATTATTGTATCTTCTGATATTTGTATATCGATGGTATATAAGGCTCAAACCTCGCTATTGCTACTAACAATTATTGTATTTGCTGATATTTGTACATCGATGGCACATAAGGCTCAAAACTCGCTATTGCCACTAACAATTATTGTATCTGCTGATATTTGTATATCGATGGTATATAAGGCTCAGACTTTGCTATTGCTACTAACAATTATTGTATGTGTTGATATTTTCCCCTGATAATTGCGTTATTTCCGAAACTGTCCACGTAAAGTGAGAGTCGTCGAGAGAATTTGTAGTGGTCAAGTCATGGGCTCGTGAAACCAGGGGCAGTTTGTGCATAGGGACTGCGGTACTGCAGCACTCCAACTTTTTCCATTGAGTAAATTTAATCAATTTATATTATTTCTCATTTAATGCTTAAATCTATCAACAATCTAATCAAGTTTTACATTAAACAACTTAGAACTTCAAATAAACCGCGAGTAAAAATTGAGGCAGAAAACTAAGCTTCCTATCTTATTTTTTTACTACCCGAAGATTGTACGCAGAGGAAAAAGTAACTACAAGTAACTGAAACTGTCTAGCGTTGCAGCGCCGAATTCCGCTTGCGAGCATGCGTAGTTACAGAGCGCGAGCTTTCCCCTTCCTTCTCCCACCACAATTTTAAACTGAAGGGCAACTGGGAGATCCGCATAAGCTAGAAACGGAGTTTCAAACATTTTTCCACCGCGGAAATTTTTCTTGAGAGCCAAAATTTTGAAAATAAGTAAGGAAATGAAGAATGATAATTATAAATAAAAATTTAATTGAAAAAAGGTTTTTCATATTAATTAAATTTGAATGAAATTTCTTGAAATCCAGAGGATTTTTTGCGATAATTTTTAGTTATAAATGCTGATGAAAAATTTCTGCGAAACATATGTTTTCAGAATTTTCGCGACTCCCAATATTCTATACCATCCGATATAGGATCATGATTCATAGTTTAAGAAGCCCCGAATTCGAATAAAACATGGTTTGCTTCAAGAAACAGAATTTCTGAAAGAATATTGATAATAGTATTTTCATTTCAGAATATCACAGTACACTTTTAGATAGATCTAATAGAATAATTGCTCTTTTTTTCTATCTTAGCAATTCCCGTTACTGCATACTACATCAGAGCTTCAAGTCTGCTTTTTAACATTAAAAAATAATTAAATATTTTCTGACGCACACAATATGAATCGAGATGGGTTATATGCAGCTGTTTTGATTTCAAAGAGTTAAATTTCTTTTTAATCGTCATACAAGCATCAAGGTTAATGTTTTTAATCTTTCCTTGGACAGAAAACAAAAAAGAATGGGTTTTATTTTTAAGTTATTTTTAATGATACTAATAAATAGTATTCTTATTTTCATAATAAATTATACTATACCATTTTTTTCTGGAATTATTTTATATTGTCATTTTATTGCTCATCCGCAGGTGTGTGAGTCTTTATAAATGTAGTGAGGAATACAAGAAAAGGAAATTGAAAACAAATTTTGAGATTTAATTTTTTATTAAAATAAATTTGTTAAAAAACTTATCTATTAGAAGAGAAAAAATGTGTTAAGTTTACTGATTCAATATAAAATTACTCAAAGCTAATAGAAAAAGACAAAAAAGTAAGTGGTGCAAATACGTATCACTGCACAGTGAAGGATTGTTTAAAAGTTACAGCACCCCCAAGATTACATAACACTAGCGCCACTGCTCGTAATGTGTGATAATGATGAGGAATTTTTTTATCCTTCTATATTGCATGTATTAAACACAATATAGCACTTCCTTTCAATTTCTACTCAAGTGTTATTTCTAGAGAATATACGGAGGGGAACGAATAAGTTATGAACGGATGCAGTTACCGTTTTAAAAGTCAGTGGTGAAAGTGACTATGTGCTACAGTATAATTTGACCACTCATAGCTCCGCTAGGTGTGAAATTGAGAACTTAGCGAATTATATAAAAAAATATTGGAAGTATGGGAAAAAAGTCAATTCAGAAGTTGATCAGTGTCGTTGATTTAGCAGGAAATTCCTCTTCATGAGCCAAAATGAAAGCCAAAAGCTCAGTACTTCTCTGTTACGAAATCAATATTATAATAGAAAGGAATTTCACAAATTTAAATTCCCATTTTTCGTTCATGGTTCAGACGATTCATTCGCATGGAGTGTTATGTCCTACTAAATTAACGATGCTGAACAGCTTTCTAATTGACTCCCCCTTTCCAATACTTTTTGAGCTATGATCGCTAAGTTCCGCATTTTGCTGCTAGAGGCGCTGCAAACTGTCTCATTGTGTAGCTGATAATCCCCTTTTACTGTCGGAAATATTCTTCCGTCGATTTCTCGTTAACTACCACAATGTGCTGTTTTTTATGCTAACCATGTACAGCAAGAGAATCGAGTACATATGTATGGAACTCCTCCTTTCTCCTTTGATCGATTTGTCCCAAAATTCGACACCTTTCTGCGATCTTGTGGAAAGATGACATAGTATAATTTAATTTACCTAGCTTATAGTGCTTTTTTAAGTTATCGCTCTCATATATCACGTACACGCGAATAGACATACCAAGAGACAGTCAATTGATGATAGATTAAGCCAAATTTTATACACGTATGCATTTTATTTTAATCTTAAGTGTTGCCAGTTATTTTTTATCTCAAGTGCGCATTTATGTCTTTAGACTTTGAAACTCCTGGTGTGTTTTTAGAGGATTCGGTGCTTGTGTGTTTTGAATTTTAACCCTTGCCTTTTGGAAATGGTCTTTTAATTTTTTTTAAATACGACTTTTAGAATCTTATTTTAATATTTTTGTGGTTATGTGTTTTCGTTTTTAATCATATATGCGTTTGCAAAATTTTTATGATTTTGTGTATTCTCTTTGTTCAACTTTTTATTTTCAAGCGTATTTTTTTATTTACTCGTTGTGGCTTTTGTTCTTTGTGTGTTTGTTGTTTATAGCAGTCTACAAATGGAGCTTCCTCTGCAGTGCGCTTTTCTTTAAATAAATAAATTCTGAGGATAAAACCATAAATCAAAATTCATCAGTTTGGTTCATTGAGCTTTTGAGCTTTCCGTATAGGGCAGAGTGGCCATCGGTAAGTATATTCCATTCAGAAATTTGCCATGAAAAGCGCAGTTTCCTGTTCTGAGGAGATTGTTTGGTCATCCTTGCTTTAATCATCCTTTTTTCTGTTGTAATGTGATTTACAACAGAAAAAAGGAGAAATATTGGCATATTCAGTCTAAAATATATAGCATGCGATCAAAAATTTCAAAAGCAGAACGATACAAATCACTCTCATTAAAAGAACGAAAAATGAAGCATTAATAAACGAGAAAAAGAACAAAAATAAAACATTCCATTGTCTCTTTTTTTGCTGTTGTTGTTGTTTCTACTATGTTATTTTCACCTCTCTTATCCATCTTTCTGTATGCTTCAAAATGTTCTTGTAAAGTCTGTTCCCCTTTCCCATGGTTTGTGGTTGGTTTGTAGTGAAAACAATTTCTTCGAATAGCTTGCGAGCCGTTTGCGTAGATGCATACGCACCTCAAGAAGACTCTTGGACGCTAAAAGACAGAGAGCAGATTCCGACCGGGGTCGTAGGCCGCGGTGGCCTAGTGGTAAGGTGTCGGCTTTGGGGCCGGAGGGTTCGAGGTTCGAAACCCGATTCGCTGTCTATGGCTCCTGTTGCACGCTAAATCCCATGCAGTGGCCAAACGTCCCCTCGTTGGTGAGGCGTGGAAGTTTGGAGAGGGGGTGCCAGCTGAGGCGTCGGCGTCGTCCTCGTCGTCTGACCGAGGTTCCAAATTACGAGGGCCGTCCCAAAATGCATTCGTGTTGCTTATAAACGGGCCGTTAATATATCTAAAACTAAACCGACAGGAGTCGTAATTTGTCGTATTGGGGCTTCGCTCTAGTATTAGGGTTTATTTTCTCCCTCTTTCTGGTTCAGAAGCATTTTCAAGTTTCAGTTTATTAATGTCAATTTAGTCAAGTGAAATAAAACTCCCGGTTGTGTGCTAATTAATGTATAATCAAATAATCCCTTCTGTGTTATAATCAAAAGTGGAGATAGAGTTAAGATTTGTGTAATAGTCAAGCTTGTACCACAGTATTACTATGAGCTTTGTGATGTTATCATTATTAACTATGGTGTTATTCTCAATCACATTAAATACTTATGTTGTCCATTGAACTTTCATTGAATCTTCACCACCATCAATATAAGCTAGAAAACACGTGAAACCTACAAGAAAATTGCAACTAATTACTTATTCTGGTTTAAAAACAATCATCACACCTCGCTACATCTCGTGTAATTACAGTAATTACATTCCTCTAATGAGTTAGTTCTTTCCCGTTTGGACGCCAGGTAACCAATTAGTCAGGTAAAGATAAAAAGATCTGAAAGCACTTTTACTCAAACATGCGAAGAACACGGTGAAAGTTGTGATTAGACACAATTAATCAGCATTACATTTAAATAATTTTCCTCTTAGCTTTTTCAGTCGTAAAACAGTGGGGTAGTTACTGAGTGGAGTAGTAAGGAATTATTTGTATAATTATGTTTCAGTCCTTCAGCTTTCCCCTTTTATAAAAAAAATCTTCATGCGTTTAATTCCCTGATCTATTATCTGAATATTGATTAAGTTTCTGTAAAACACAACATTCGGTACGTTGTCTCTGTAAAATATTAGGAAAGTTCTTTCCTGCACTTTCTTTCACACTTCCATGTAGGGATGCTGCCGCGGTGGCTTATTGTTAAGGTCTCGGAGGGCGGAGGGTTCCAGATACGAAACCCGATTCCACTGAAGATCCGCCGTGTATGTGGGCCTATTACACGTAAAATCATAGGTAGCAGCCCAAACGTCCACTAGCTGGTGCGTTGTGAAGAAGTCTAGATTGTCAGTTTAGGTGTCGTCCTCGTCATCTGACAGCAGTTCAAAATTACGAGGTCCTACCCCAAATAAGACCTTTGGGTCCGGAGACGCGTTTCTCAAACACTAGACAAAAGGAATTCCCATTGCCCTGAGACAGATACTGACTTATATACATCACAGAATAAGATGGCGCAGCGCGGTGCAATACAGGAGCAACCCAAAGCTTGTTTGATATTGTCTGAATATTAGGCAAGCGATAATTGCACTACCGTGGGCTGCTTGCATATGCGCAGATTGCTGTCCCCATTGTTTGTGCTCAGGCACGTGCAGGCTTTGTGCTATGAAAGCTGCCATAGACTTTGAAATGAGAGAGCTGCTATGCTGTAAGAAGTTTAGTGCTGAAATCTATCGGATGTAGTAGAAGATAGAATTGATTTGACTTGCGGTTTTTCCATCTATTAGAAAGATGTTCTTTCATGTTCTTCGATTTGTCACCACTTTTGGCAGGCACATGCATTTGAACCTAAGACCTTTGGGTCCGGAGTCGCGTATCTTAATCACTAGACAAAGGAATTCCCATTGCCCGGTGGTAGATACTGATTTATATACATCACAGGATAAGATGGCGTAGTACGGTACACTACACTCCATATAAGAATGAAACTTATGAAGTATGGTCAAAAATGATTTTACCTATATTTCATGCAATCAAATGTTAATTGCAGTCAAATTTTTCTGAAAATGTCAAAATTGTCTTTTCTACTGATGTTTTGTCGCTGTCGTTTGATTATCTGTCTCCTGACGTGCTAGTGATTTGATTTTTTTTACAGTTATGTGTTCTTGAGTACAGTATTTTATTTTTTGAACATAATTAACAGTTAATCGATAAATTTAATTGATTCCGTACTGGTGGCGCCACCTGATACTGAATTCCAGAAGAAATGTGTTTCAATATTCTATAATATTTATGAAAATGAATCTATATACAGTAAAGCACTCTTTATACTTTCCTCATCTATACGTCATTTCCTCACAGTCCCGATTCGTTCATTTTCTTTGTAGTGATAAAGTACTTCGCTTATAAGACGTTTGGCGCTTAGATAGTGTGCTGGGTGTATGAATGCAATAAAACGATGATTTAAATTATATACATTTAATTTACATTATTTACACTACTTATTTACATGACGAAAACTTATGCGAACAACATCGCATCGCGCGGATACAATCTGGAATTATAACAACGTTGCCAGATACAAAAGATACATTTTACATTTCAATAATGAGTGGCTTGACGCTAGCGCCGCCACAGACGCAAAACTCAGGTTATGTGTAATTTCCCCCCTTCTAAAATGTGGAAATTTCCTCTTTTCCAGTACGTGTAATGTGATAAAAATACCACTATTTCGAAATTATTCACAGTTGATGAATTAATAAAAAAGAAATTAACTGGTGCTAATTTAAGCGATGATGAAGTTATTCGACCTTCCTATAAGGACGCAATGGACACCATTGGAAATCTTCGAACTTATTTCTTTTGTCAAAAGAATAGTGACGAAACATTCACTGAGCTTAATTCGATTCATAATGCTGTACTCAATATTCACAGTCAATCAGCATGTCAGAAGGCAGTCAGAGATTAAAAAAAAATTGAATAAACGCCTAGCTGCAAGCCCATAAATCGTAAAAGACATGTATAATTAGAGCTCAAGATGTACAATAAAGGTATGATTTTACCACTTTTTTGATAAATGTTTACTTTTAAAATTTAATTATTGATTTCCACACTATGTAGTCTTATACTAGCACTACATTAAAAAAACTTTAAAATTAATGCTTTTAAATTAATTTGCATTAGAAGCATTCAATTTCTAATAATCAAAGTTGTTTAGAAAAATTCGATTTTACATTCTTCTTTACGTTAGTCCCTTGAAAGACGTATAAACGATGCTTTTCTGTATTCAAAATAAGTGACAAAACCAACGGACCAGCAATCCAGCCCCAATCACCTGACCGATTTCGACAATTTGTATTTCATATGAAAGCTATATGACTCCTAAATATGTCGCCTGCCGACCACCACCCCTCATTTTTTTTAAAGAAATCTCAAACGCACTTCTTCTCTGTATATTTTCTATGGGGAAAAACTTTAACCGAGTCTCCAGCCTCAGCAACTGGACTGATTTCGACAATTTATTTCGCCACTTTGCAAGTATAGTTAATCAACCAGATTGCCCTACATTTATTGTGGAATTTTAAAATACTACAGTGGGTTGTCAATATAATGAGCACTTTAAAATTTGCATATATATATATATATATATATATATATATATATATATATATCTTTAATATTTCCCGAAAATTTCCATGGATCTTCTTAGAATTTCGAACGTGTAAAAATTAGGCTTGAATTCACAGTTTACAGTAAAGATTCGGTCACGAAAGTATTTAGGGAACCGACCAGAAAGTGATGAAGCCAAAAATATTTCGACTTATCCCCTTCTCAAAGAAAACTGATAAAAAGATGAAACTTTCATCAATGATTATGTTTGATGTCTATAATATTTACATGCATTTTCATAAACACAGAACAAATGTTCGGGAAGATATAAAGGTTTCTTTAAAAAATCCCAAATTTTTCTGAATGTTTTTTGCCTATAACTTGCAGAGTTTAAAATTAAATTGAATTAAACTTACAAAATACGGGACAATATATTGGAAAATTATTGTGTTAAATTATGAAGAAAATTTTGTATGTTAAACAGGGTTGCGGTGATTTAAATCAGTTGATTAAGATCACTGATTTAAATCAACTGATTTTTTTTTTAAATCACTGATTTAAATCACTTTATTTTAAATATCAAGTTAATCTTCTTTAATGAAATAAAATTGTTCATGTATCTTTAAATAGTGATTTTAAAATATTTTTAAATGTATATTTAGAGAAAGAATATATAGAACATAAAAAAAAATATTTCATTGAATTGATGTAACTAAAGTACTTTCCATATCTTTATTTTTGAGAACGGAAGCAAATTAGATTTTAACGCTTTGCGGCGCAAAGCAATAATTTTTTTGAAATATGATGAGAAAACATCATGAATGGGTTTAGTTTATTGTCTAGACATAGAATCTACAAAAAAAGTTTTAAAAAAAACTTGCTTCATTCCGTGGGAGGGGGGGTTGTCCTCCTTTCGGGTCACCCCCTCATGAGAACCCCCTTAGATACAGCCACCTTGATACACTCGAAAATTATTGTTGAATCTTACAGAAAATTATAAATTAAAACTTCAAGAATATTGGAGCAAAATTTTCGAGTTACTTTGCTAAAATTGTTAAACGTCCAGAACTGAAAAATTTTTTATCTCCGTGTCAAGGAATTTTCCCAAACTTTATCTCTAATAATTCCTATTCTGAAACAAAATTTCATAAGACTGCTATATACATTCTAAAAGGACTACTATTAGCCCTATCCTAAACCTATTATTTTTCATTTATAGTTGCATTTAACGGTTGAGAAGCGAGTGAAATTAGGTGTGCCATTAACTGACACACTTCGCAGCAAAGGGTTAAATAAATCTCTAATGAGCAACACAATAAAATGCAAAGTATGAGATATTCCTTTTTTCATAAAATAAAATAAATATTGTGAAAGGATCATTTTCACAAAGAAAGAACATAGTAAAATGCAGTGAGTTTCATTTTAAAATTGGAGAAAACTAAATAGTGTTGGGGACAACACAGTTTTTATATTGCAATAATGTTCAAATGTAAGATAAGTAATTCATATAAATGTTCCAAAAGAAATACAAACATCTACATAGTGCAATTTAAACTATGATCTATACTTATAAAAGGCAATGTTTGTGAGCATGTGTGCAATGTCCAGACGAATCTATCACACTTACAGTCATGAAATTTGGCACACAGGTAGTCCTGATGTTGACTCAATGCACCTCGAAGCCTGAATTTTAAAATTTTATCTAGAAAAGTTTTTATTTAATGTTTTGGGTGAAACAGATTAGGATTAGAGAAAGCTTCAAAACTTGTGTTTGTAATGAAACAAATGAACAGCTGAGTGTAAAATTCTCCAATATTCTAACATACAATAATATATCTGTAGTCAAGAAATGACAATTTTTATTACATTATTTCTTTTTTCCTTAATAAAATTGTCCTATATTTCAAAAGTATATTATTGTTATATTTTAGTTCACAAATATTTTTTAAATAGTTGTTACATTTTTGAATTAAATTTTTTGAATTTGTTTTTTTTAAAGAAAGTACAGCTTAACGACTGGTATGTTGTTATATATATATATAATTCTATGACTGTAACGCTCATTGTCTAATATACAAATTTTAAATATATATATATATATATATATAGTTTTTAAAAAATCAATAAAATAAAAAAAAATCTTGATTTAAATAAAAAAAATCGACAACCCTGATGTTAAAGGAAATATGCGTATTTTTAGTAATGATTTTTACTGCGTATGTGCAAAATGTAGAGTAATTTTGCTTTCATGAATTAAGAGCCAGATATATAGTGCAACTTATATAAAAATTCCAGTTCAATACCATTAATATTCAGAAAGATATCGGCATTGCAACTTGGTGAATTTTGTTATACTCTAAGAGAAGCTAAATGATGAAGGTTCTTGCACAAATATTCTTGCTGATATTTTTAAAATTTAAATCTTCAAAGCAATCACGAACTAAATTTTTTTTATCTGCAATCGCTTCAATCAACACGGCCCCTTTAAGTATATTGTCAAATACGGGAACTTTAGTAGGAGATGGATACTTTATTTAGAGTGATATCATACAGCATTTAAGGTTCGGAAGACTTTTATGCAGAAATTCGTGATAAAGTTGTGCAAAATATTAGAACTCAAAAGGGACATTTTCGTTTCATAGCCTTTTCCCACTATATGCAATATTTAAATCTGAAAAAAGTAGTGGTTGCGAGCAGCAAAGAGGTGGTGTCCAATGTGGAGCGCGATGGATGCTTATCGTTTTAAATTAAAGTCTAGGTTGTAAAAAAGTCATTGAAATTTTCAAAAAATCTACTTTACAGTCCAATAATAAAGGAGTGTTTTATAAAAATTGGTTTTATTTATCTTGTAGTTTTGATGTTTCCCGGCTATAACTTTGGAAACTATTATCGGAAGGAAATGTTTGCCGTGAGAATTGATGAATGACAGAACCGTGATGAAGTGATGGTAAGGTCTTGACTTGCAGACCGAATTGCTCTAGATTCGAAACAAATACAAGTAAAATAATTTAACAAGAGATGTCAAAAATTAAATTTACTAAAAAAGGATTTAAGAACTTTTAAACTTCTGTTAATTTGGTTCGAATTTTTCTCAATAGAAGGAGCTAGGTTTGCTATCTTCTAGACCTAATTTGCTATGTTTTCTGGTATGTTCACGAAGGCGTCATTCTTACATGTATTTTTTGACAGAGGGTAATGGGATGATTACTTTCTTTATCCTCTTTATTGGATTTGTTAAACAAGACTTTATGAAGTTTTTTTATTTTGAAGGGTTTTTCCTTTATTTCAGTTATATGGATAAATTCAGGCCACCAATGGAATATTATTTGACTGTTTAGTAATTCCCTCGACAGAAAGTTTATCCATATTAGAACTCCGATGGCGAGTGGCACTTTGAAAAGTTCGCCATTCGAGTTCTCTTCCATTTTTTAAATTTCATATATTTTATATTAATGTGTTTTAATTTTTAATAAAGCATGATTTTTGTTGTTTGATTGTTTCTTAATTAGTTAGTTTACCTCAGACAATATTGTTAATGCAATAACTGGATGCTGCTGTGATGCGTCCTGAAGGTATATTGTTATTACTAATGTTCACTTCTTCAGTTTCTTCTGTATTTTCTTTTTTATAATTAAATATCTAGATTCGAATCTCGATTCCACTAAAGATTCGCCATGCATGTGGAGCTGATAAGTCATGAAATCAGTAGCAACTTGCTAAGTGAT
Organism: Araneus ventricosus; assembly: GCA_013235015.1. NCBI lineage: Eukaryota > Metazoa > Arthropoda > Arachnida > Araneae > Araneidae > Araneus > Araneus ventricosus. The sequence continues at coordinate 11,940 of BGPR01037409.1, forward strand.
AAGACTGTGTTTCATTACGAGCATTTAGAACTAACCTTATTTTTAAATTTTAAGTACAAGAGAACCTCTATTATCCGAACCTCTGTCAACAGAGGGCGCTGTTAATCGAGCTGGTTCCAGAAAATAGAACGTGTTTTTCATTTTTCATTAATTCAACGAATTTTTCAGGAAGGGTTGTCAAAGAAGGCGTTAGGGCCAATTTTCACTATGCGAATGCCTGTAAAAGGTCATTATCGGGAGATGATCTTCTATAATTCAGGTAGATATTTAGAGAAAAAAATGTATAAACACATTTTCATTCTTAAGGACTTCAATAGTGACTTGAGATGACTCCACGCATTTTCATCAAAAAATTTTATACTTTAATTGTATCGGAAATGTTCGCGTTGTTGAGCGGAAGGAAATATTCTTTGGCGGACATTTGTCAGGAATCAGTGGGAAAACGCAAAGTAAACAGAAAAAAATCAATAACATTCACGAATCTTTTTTTCAAAACTATTTCAAAAGATGCATATAAGAAGTTTTAAAACAAATAAAAGATTTTGCTAAAATGTTGGTACGTAAGGCTTAGCGGATTTTTTTTATATAATTTCGAAATAAACAATTCTGGAAAATCTCATCGAAAGGAACGAAATCATGATTTAATATTTAATCTCTACAAGCTGATAACCATAAACGAATGTATTTCTCAGCAGCGCCTAGGCATGCTGATAGCCTGAATGACCTAGCCACCGCGACAATTAGTAAGACACTGTGGCCTTCCTATAATAGCCCTTATTACGAGCGGCTCATACGACAACCTCTCAGACAGAGGTACGACCTGTCATTTGCTGGGGCAGAGGGGTAATTCAATTATATCACACAAGGAAGCGAGACTCTGCTTACTTATACGGCAGGATATCATCCCCCATACTTGAGGTGACACCCTTACGTGAAAATATGTACTAGCTGATAACCCGGCGTTAACCGGGGTTCATATTTTTTTCCATATGTCCGTCTCCATTTTTTTTTCTACAAATATTGTCACTAACTTTCGCCAACAAACAAACATATTCTTTCAAATCAAGCCTTTTTATTACCTTGTAACAGTTATTTTGAAAGAAAACGCGAGAAGTTTGGAAAAAGAGCATTTATTGTAAACTTTTAAACAATAAACCGTATATGTAATAACCAATACATCTTTACAATGAACAATTCTTCACAAAATTTCCCCGACGCTTTGAATTAAAATATAAACTTAAAAAATCTTTAGAACAATTAAAATGTTAATAAACAATATACGTTGCAAAATAAACCACCAAAAGAGAAATAAATACGAGAAAACGATATTTTTCTGATGCTTATAAATTTAGACACGGAAGCTCGATAAGCGAATTGTTTGCAAAAGAAAATCTAAAACCTTTTATATAAGCCAACTTTCTTTCATACGGCTCAAAAGGAATAATATATGAAGAGAAATAAATGAAAAATGCAATAATTAAGAAATTAACCACTGGATGTAAATAATTATGGAGAAAAAAAGAAAATTTGCGAAAATATGCAAAAACGGCCGAATTTACCACTGAAAATTAAATAAATAAAAATATAATTCGAATTTTAAAATAATTCTAACGGTGATGGATCCCTTTAGTGCTAATACATCACTGTCCGAAATTTGATCCCGGAAAGTCAAACGGTCCGGGCCTGCATAAAGAACAAAATAAAAGGAGAAAAAAACATTAACGTAACATACTACGTACTCAAAATTTTTTATATATATATTGTTACGAAAATGGAAAGTCTCTTCCCAGCAATGTTAGTGTTATGGTTGGGAAGTGAGTTTTACAGGGGTAATTATGGGATGACTGGCAGTAGCCAGGCCTGGACTCCTGACCTTGGCCACCATTTTGGCAACTTGGCGTCAAATTTGACATCCCTGGCGAAAAATCGTATATTCCAGAGAATGCGATCCTTTTCTCGATATCTCTATTAGGAGAGGATATATGCTTGAATGTACGAGATGATTCCATGTGACGTCACGGCCCGTCGAGGAGATTATAAAAGAACCGCACTTGGATCACAGAGCAGTAGTGTTGATCGACTGGAACAAGTTTGGAGTTTCATCTGCAGCGCGAGCTAGAAAGCTGTTGAGCTGGCGCTATTGAAAGTGCTATTATTGTCGTTATCAGTGATTTGATGACTTTTTCTGTTGCTAAATCTCAAAGTTCTGAACTGTTATTACCTGTGAATTGTTGTCTGTTTACGTTGCTAATCTGTGCAAGATCTATTGTTTCCTGTTACCTGTGCTACGTGTTTTCCTGCATATTTGTGAATAAACCTTAATTCTCCATTATCCTGCATGCTGAACTGTTTACTACATACACCCACAGAAAGATTTTTGTAACGATATATATATAGAGAGAGGTTAACTGAGTTTTCGATCAGCCGAAAGGATTACGGTCCCAATGAGCTGGGTTAATCGTGCTTAAGTTCTTAATCGTGCTTAAAGTTCTATAGTGCTTTGCAAGGAAAATTCAGTTGGCTATTTTCCATTAGCTAACCAACAGATAAAATTGCTTGCAAGAGTGAAAATATAGCAACTTTATACCACAAGCGGGTGTGAAATTTCTTTTACTATTTAGTAATTCATTTATTATGTACCCATGCCATTTCCATTTTATTGTCAACGTTTAGGCTTGGAGACAGTACTACTGCCCACTGCAGGAAAAGCAGCCTTTCATCCTATCCCACGAATTTAAACTTAAAATAAGAATAAAGCTAAGAAAATTGAAAAGAAAAATCACCTCCCTTCATGACAGCACGATACCAGAAGAACAACCAAAGAAAAACTATCCTTCTTCATGGCAGCAAGATATCCGAAGGACGGCCAAGGAAATGTAAATACTTTCTTCCCTTATCCAAAGAACTGTCAAAGAAACTTAAAAAACTATCTTCCTTCAAGTTACTTCAAGTTACCAGGAGAAATACCAAAGAAAATAAAAACTATCTTCCTTTGCGACAGGAAGATATCCGACAAACGACCAAAGAAAAAGAAATATTTTCTTCCTTTAGCACAGCAAGATATCCGAAGAACTACCAAAGAAATATAAAAATTATCCTCCTTCATGACAGCAAGATATCCGAAGAACGACCAAAGAAAATGTCAAGTAGATGAGAACTGCCAAATAGGTGAGAATTGCTTCAAGTTTTATTTCGAA
>BGPR01037410.1:0-15136 GCA_013235015.1 Araneus ventricosus
TATGATGAATCTCTGCACAAATAGGCGCGTACATACAAATTTGAGAATATACTGTCTGCATGGAATATAAAGACAAAAATCAACGTAATCGCAAGTATACACCAAAAAAGTTTCTATGGCACTCATTTATCAGTTTAAAAATTGGGAAAAAATCCAATAGGGAAATTTCTCGTTTATGAAATATAAATTTATTCTCGTAATTGTCCAAAAATAAAAAATTATAAAGAATCTCTACATTTAATACCTCCCTGCCTTCAAAATTAAAGAATTACGCTTGTCTGCCCATGTATTTTAACGTTTAATTTCAAAACCGCAATGACCTAACTAAAGTGATGAAAATATGCATATGCTCTTACTTACGAAATTGTAGGGTTTTTTAAAAATTAAATTTGGGGATAAATCCGTCAACTTGAAAGACACTTTTCTAAACACATAGTCTATTATCCACATTATTGTAAAGTTACATAAAAAAAGAGTCATAATGAAAAATAATATGTTAACATGCACGTTGTCCTTCTTGTTCGTATTATACGCACTTCTAATCATTGCATTTATTTACTTACAAACTTGCGATTCATATGGTTCGTATAGAAGGAAACGTTATATTTATAATTAATTTGTTTAAATGTGGTTTTTGTCTGTTTGCATGTGTTACTCTCTCCAGCAAAAATATTGTTTACATTTAGTTTTAACTGATATTTATGTAATCCACTATAATTTGCTTAAATGATTTTAGAAAATGTGGCCGTCTGTTTAAAAATAACTCAAAAATTGAACTGGTATTATAGAGAAGATAATATTTTAACCCGAGAGGACGCGCGGGGGTTATTTTATGACCCCAAGCCCTCGGAAAGTCCTATTCCAAATAAACTAGCCACCTGTTCATTCCCTTTCTACCAATAGTTGAGTTTGTCACCCCCTCTGCGTTTTCTGGGTATTTAGAATGTATTTCCGGATTTTTCATGTACGTTTCATACACGTTTGGTGAGTTGCTGAGGCTATGGAATGACCCCGCGCGTCTTTCCGTTTGTTCTACAGACCGGTTGTTTCACGTAGCTGATACTGTCAGTTCGTTCCTTTCCTTTCCAAATTGAAGTATTTACCTGGTGCTCACAATGTCGAATCCATACGAAAAGGACATAGAGCTTTTACGTAAACTTCTTGCTGAAGTGGAAACTGATGAAGATTCAGACTTTGACAGTGAAGACAACGGACCTGAGGATGCTTTAGAAGAGGATTCAGAAGAGAGATTCAGGAAATGAAGAAGTGAATAACTCGAAATGGTTTACATCAAACTGTGGCGTACAGTGGTGGAAAAGAAAATTTAGGCAGAATATTCGTACTCGTTGTCATAATATTGTGTAGCGCTTACCTGGAACGAAACAACTAGCGAAAGATGTGATAGAATTGGGAGTTATTCACGAGCGATAACATGATACAGTTAATTGTAGAGTGCACAAATATATTTATCGAGAAATGTGCCAAAAACTTTTCACGTGAAAGCGATGCACGGAAAACGGACCTCTTAGAAATTCGTGCTTTAATTGTGGATAAAAATAAAGTAGACTTGATTTGTGTTAAGCGCTGTATTCTCAATGTCTAAAAGTCAAAAGCGTTATTTTTCCAATAAAAAAATATATTGTTTTTAACAGAGTAGAGTTAAATTTCAGTTTGGGGTCATTCTATGACCGCTGCGCGTCTTAGTGTTCTCTAAGGAGGAGCGCGTTCTCTCGGGTTAAGTTTTAAGACAGCATAAATATAAGTTTCTTCAGATTATATTTCACGATATATTTATATACGAAATTATCATCGAAAAACTTTGAAGTAACGACACCAAACACCAATCATAGATAACATAATTTTGTATACATTCAGAGGATTTTTTTAAAATACCAATGATGAAACATTTGGTTGAAAAATGTATCAGAACAATGAACTTTGATCAAAATTTGTAAGGGGTGTTCTTGTGTGACAGCATTCGAAAAAGTCGAGTGGAGAGGACTCCCGATTTTTAATTAACGATAAAACAACTCCAGTTCAGATTATACGTAGAATATATCCAAATTGGAACAGGTCAGAAATATAGGTTTACATTATTCCGTTTTAGATTAGAAACAATTTATTATGGATACATATGAAAGAATATAGCGTTTTTAAAATTCTTGTGTCAGATAGAATTATATGAAAAATTAGGAGACTTGATTCAGATATATTTTACGTACAAGTAAAAGAGAATTCAGATGTCTGTACCACAACTGAGAAAGTTCTTTAAATTACAACAAATATAAAATTATTGAAATAATTGTCAAATCTTGTAGTAAAATAATTATATCCTCTATTATGAAATATTTTGTTACAAATAAATAAGAAAATTTAATTAGGCGACAATAAATATTAACGAAAAGTTCTATAAATATGATAATTTTTAAGGAATTACGTAGCAGTTTTGAAAAGCTGTTTTCCTTACGATGGTAAGCTCGTTGCTTTTATAAACTGCTAGCTGCTTCCGGCAAACCGCTTGTTCACCGGGAATATAATTTCAATTGAATCTTGAATAATTTTATTTTCATCGTCTACATAAAAGTCCCTAATGGAGCCAAATAACTGACCATGACATGTAACCTTTAATTGCAAGTTGTCAGGAACATTTTCACTTTCTTATTCCTCTTGCAAAATATGCATTTGTTTCCAACGCTAAAATGGCGCAACACACTGTATGGCCAGCGGCATGCGTGCTGAATTAAAGCTTGCTGAAAAAAGAATGAAAACATAGTAGTCATAATCATTCAGCTTACTGGATATATTTCTTCATACACCTAACATCTCAGTGAGCTTGGTTTACAGGTTCCACAAAAATTTTGATGAAATAAAATATGAAAGCAAAACGCATTAGGGTATTACCTCAACTTTCAACAATGAAAGAGGAAGACGCAGTTAAATGTTTGTTTAACCAATCAAAACGGTTTGAATTGAGTTGCAACAATGAAAAGTATTGTTGTAAATTATTTCAAAAACATAATAAAAAAATTATTAAAATTAGAGACAAAATTGTACGGCAACTTGATTGATATCATTGGAAAACTAAATTTTTGTACTTTCAGATGGTGGAAAAATTATTTTTGTGCTGTAATATTTTAGGAAGTTATTAAGGAAAAACGTCTAAATTTCGCGTATATTTAAATTAATTAAAATTCTAATTAAAATTTCAGAAAAACGTCTTCCAGGTGCATATTACCAACTATTTTCGTGAAAACTTTCCTAGCTCCATGTCCAGCGGTCTGTCCTGTAGAGCTTCAACACACACATTCTCCTTTATTATTAGTAGAGTTAAGCGATGAAAATAATTATATTTTCTTTTATGGACTTCCATTATAAGTAAATTCATTATTATAAAAGTTTGTTTACAATAAACTGCATTAAAAGTTTATAGTCTTATGAATTCTTAAATAGTCTTTTATCAGAGAGAACGAACTTATATAGGTTCTACTGTTATGAAACAACTTTACCTAACATGTTGTGCTTCTAACTATCTATCTTTCTTTTTAATTCAAACGAAATAATATTCTTTTCATTTTATTATATCTTCAGCTTTCATCCTACTGATAAGTAAATTGCTTTGTAAAGAGTGATAAATAAAGAACATTGATTTTAAAGTTAAATTTCGCTGTTTGAATTTATCCATTTTTAATCTATAAAATAAAACTGAAGCTCTTATTTTTGTACTCTATAGAAATTTAAACTACTCAATATATTTTCTTCAAACTTTGATCAAAAATTCAGGGTGATCATAAATTATTGGACTTTTTTCAAACTTTAATTAAAAAAAAACTAATAAAGTTTTAACTACGGTTTTTTTTAAAATGAGAACACATTTTTTTCCATGTAGGTAATGCGCCATTTCGTTGGTATAGTCGGTCGTAAATTATTGGACATTTCCCATTTATGAGAGCCATTATAAGCTAGAAGAAAAATGAAAGCATGTATTTGTAGAGAATTTTACGGTCTTAATTTATTTAAACAAAATGCGAAAACTAAATAGATTTCGATATATTAAAAAAAAACTGAAAAAGGAAACCAGAAAACGCGCATTGGCTTCCGCTAATCGGTAGCCATTGCGTATGGAAAACTCTCGCGGTAGCAAATTCAGAACGGCGTAATAGTACGCCACCTACATGATAAAAATATTTTTATTTGCTGTCTCATTTATAAAAACCCCTGCAGCATTAACACTGCTAGTTTATATTTATTTATTTATTTTTTGAAATGGGTTCAATAATTTATGACCACCCTGTAATATAAAACAAAAGAAAACTTTTAGTGAAAGTTTCGCGAAAATGAATTAGATAGTTTATTTTTATTAATTTTCGAAGTAATAAATCTGTGTGGGCATATTCTGAATTAGTCTTACTGTTTTTCAACAAGGAACTTATCTTCCGCCTACAGCTTGAGAAAATTACCTTAGTTTTTTTTCTAATTTTAACTCTTTTTGGTATAAATAATCTTTTAAATTGATTTTGTATGCAATTTTCTGATTATAAATAAAATTTAGAGCTTTCTAGCGTAAATTTCTTTTTAATTTTGATCATATGTTTTTAATACTTCATTTATTCTGAGGAGAGAGACGAATTTAAATTAAACTCTCGTAATATATTTCCTTATTTTATTAAACAGTTTTCTCTTGATTTTAATTTTTTTAAAAATTGCAGACAATGAGAGGAGTTTATATATTATATTGTTTTATATAAAATTGATCTTTATTGTAAGATAATAGACATGAAAGTATTTTCATCCCCAGATACGTCCGCTATATCAGCTAACATACTATAAAATCAATAGCGACTGAATTACAGAAATTCTACTTTCAAATATCCATTGCCACGCAACCAAAAATTTATCAGATGCATTTGGCATCCGAACATAAGCTCGTTTTTTAGTGGAGAATTGCAAGGACGGGAGTTTGAGCTAGCAAAGTCATCCGAGGGCGGGATTTTCTATTGTTAGGAAAAGATTTGTACATAAACTATCATATACGTAATTTATTTTTGATTTCATATTCAAAATTAAATTAGTATTCCCAAATTGTCATCTATTGTACCCTGTATGTAATTCAAGGTCACCCTTTCCGTCACATTTCCGCTTAGATAATATATCACCGATAATTACCCGATTCCTAAAAGAATTGAATATTTGTGGTTAGTGCTTACTTATTACAACAAATATCTGATGTTTAGCTAATACGCAGTCAGACAACTCAAGAAAGCATTGTATTCGTATAATATCAAAAGAATTATCTGGAAGCAATTATAAAATTTCATTTCTTCAAAAGGTCTTGACACTGAATTATTTACTTCACTTTCGATGCAATTGTGTAATGTCCTATAGAACAAACTACAGCAGAGAACATTCGAATACTTACGAGTGATAGCATCTAATTGTATTTGTTTCTTTGCGGCTTATTTCAGTCTTTGAATGAAATAACAACAACTAAATACAAATTGTCAAGTGTCCGTGTTTACATTTAAGAATTACATGCGTCATCTCATTTGAAGCGCATGGTTGACTATAAAACTGTTTCGAATGCAAAATGTCAGACAAACCGATTACCATGATTAGGCTTATCGTTCAAATTTTCTGGCGGTAAACGCGATATAAAGCAGCTGTTTTTAAGCGAGTTCATGAGGTAGAACGCGAACCAAAAAGCCGCCATTTCCTTGTATCAGAATTGTCCGTTTTTTTCTTTCCCTCTCCCCGATAGTTTATGAAACAGCCTTCGAAGGTCAGTTACAGGAGAGAGTTTTCATGTTTAGCTTTCATTTAGTTCTGAAAACGAGCAGGATTGACGGGCAGCTTGTTGAAAAACGAGTAGGGATTAAATTGTAGCATTAGACCGTATCGCAGCTCCGTGTTTGCAAAGTGATTACCGGTGATGATCAGAATTATGCATGCAGAGGTCACACTGTAAATCGGATATTGATTCGTTTTGGTGGCATTGACAGTCTAAAAGATCACTGCAGTTGTAATGAAATGGAAACAAAGAAGTGCAGTTTTAAGTCTCGAATTCAGTAGTGTTGACAGAAAATATGTTATACAACATGTGTAGCATGTAAATGCAGTGACTAAAACAATGTTTTCACGAAAATTGAACTTTATGCCAAAAAATGCATGGATTTATGTTCTGTTACCAAAGAAAAAACCTTCAGTGGATGTCACAAGTAAGTAATCTTTCGTAACATGCATGCACTGATTTGAAATATTATGATGTTAACTGAAAATAATCTGTATTAATTAAGCTAGCATTCTCAGCCCTCTAGTAATTGCGAACCAACTCTCTAAGTTTTACTCTTGACCGCTTCTAGCGATTTTTGTTGAATGCTGTTCCTCTTCCATTAAACATTAGAGCTTCAGAATGCTAACTTTTATTCCTATTAATTCTTCATAAACGTTTTTCTTATTTGAAATTGCAGAAACTTTATTTCGATTCCTGCTCTAAATAATGAAGCTGCATATAATGTTTGTAAATGTTTATTTTTGGAAAATGAATAGGTTTTTACTGATTTCTAATTCAATACCAGATGTTTTAACGCTATAACTATATTAATAAATGTGCTTATTTGAATATTTTTTTATTAATAATATTGATAACAAAATACCCCCTTTATCCTACTTGTGTGTATTTACTGTTTTTAATAGCAAGTTTTTTCTTATTTTGATTTCAGTAATTAGTTTCTACTTTTGGTTATTTTCATTCTGCAAATTCCACTCTTTAAAAATTCTTTTGTTAGTATTTTGCTGTTTCTCTGACCCTAGAGGATCTGTTGCTGTTATAACTGCATAGATCCGTTTTTGCAACAGCAAATGATGCGCATGTAATCTTAAGTTAAAAATAAAATTTTAAATTTATTAAAAAATTAAGATTCGACTTTATTTTCTCAGTAATTTATTTTTTTTTCCCATTCCAGTAAAACTAAGGGATATCAACTCATAATGTTATTTATTGTTCTCTTTTACTCTCTGTTACTTTTTCCTTCTCCATACAAAACTTTTCAAGCGTTTACTTTAGAAGAATTAATGTCCTTTCATTAAATTTCTTTGTTTATATTAAACTTCATGTTAATCTTCAATAAAAGTCCAATTTTTATACATAGTAGTTATTTTCGTTAAGTACTCGCTGATTCCCGCAACTTCGTCTGCGTAGTAACACCTTATTGGTACCTTGTTGCTCAGGGTAAAAATTCTCTCATGTCTAATAGTTTTAATGCAAAAACTACTTTTGTGAAATATATCATAATAAACATGGGAGCACATAGTTTTTAATTAATTCAAATTCTTAAAATTTTTCAGTTCACTAAAAATTCAGTTCTTGACGTTTTGGTGAGATATTGACATTTAATGCCATAAAAAGCACAAGACTGCTATTGAGTAAAACACTTGAACCTTTGCTAATCGCTGGACTCATGACTCCCAATGTCAGCCCGAACTTGAGCCATCATTGAAACGTCACCGTATGCTAGATAGGGCAGGGAGGAGAAGAGGCACACGCCGTCACCACGTATTATTTGTACTATTCTTCAAGGGATCTGTTATCCTTAACTTGAAGATGGTGTAAAAATTACTTAAAATTAAAAAGAAACCTTTCTTAGCGAGCACCTACTACCCAAGAAGCAACCACCTGGCAAATTTCAAGTTTCTAGTCATAGTGGTTTGAGAGATTTCGTGATGAGTCAGTGAGTGATATTCTTTTATATATTTAGATTATGGAGTATACTATGCGATACTAAGAGTACGTTATAGCACTGATAACTGCGGTTGATACAAACTGTGAAATGTCAAACGAAATTTAATGGAAAACCGAGTAACAAGGTCAGAAACAATTAGTTACGTTAAGGGGCTTTAGAACCTTTAAATGTGCTAATTTTTTAGATTATTTTATTATTTTATATCAATGTTTCAACTGTTTTGAGCATTTTAATGTATTACGAATTAGTGTACTTTAAAAAGTTCAGATAATAGTCTAAACTTTTAATGACTTGTCCATCTCAGTTCATATAGATATTTGGTAAATGATTTTTTTACTCTAAATTCTTATATCTTAAAACTACATTTTTTTGAGCTTACGTGCAGGAGTTTTAAAACATTTTTCATTGTTTTACTATGAAATTTTACAGGTATGTCTATACGAACTGAATGAAAAATAATATGCAAAATCAAAGCATTATGTTACTTGGATTTTTTTCAGTGACTGGAAGGTTACTTATAATATTTTTTTTAAATGTTTCCATTTTTTCTGTATGGATAAGGATTCTTTATTCCGAATAATTCATTTACAAGGTGAGCAGTGCCAAGTTTACTATTAAAAAGATATAATTTTAATACTTAAAGTACTTTTTCTCCTCAAACATCCACATTAGTTTTAAAAACTCAAAATTTACGATGATGATACTTAAAATTCCAAACTCTCGAGGTGGTGTTACGCCGGACGCATCAAGCCAATAATCCAGCTCCAACCGCATCCGAAAAAATTTACTGAGTCCAAGAATACATTTTACATTTACAAGGTGAGCAGTGCCAGGTTTAATTTTACAAGGATATAATTTTAATACTAAAAGTACCTTTTCTCCTCAGACCTCCACATTAGTTCAAAACCCCCAAATTTACGATGGTGATAATTAAAATTACAAACTCTCGATGCTGTGTTACGCGGGAAACATCAAGCCACTAATCCAGCTCCAATCTCATCCGAAAAACTTTACCGATTCCAAGAATACATTTTAGGGTGCGTATATATCTGTTTGTCGGTTTATGAATAAAACTAAAAGACGGTAAAAGATAAATAAAATTTGTTATATTGTTTTTCCCGCTAAAATCGTAAATTTCCATCAAACTTTGGACGAAATCCATCGACGGGTAGTGCGTCTATCTGTCTGTCCGCGTCCATGTGAAAACGATAACTGAAAAGGAAATATATGCAAGTATTTTGAATTAACTAGGTTTTTGATATAAATTTTATTAAAATATTCAAGTAACAACCAATTTTATGCCTTCTTGAGATCGGTTCTTGTGCTCAGATTTATTAACAAAATATGCAATATTTATTAACCCTGGAATATTTCTTTTGATATTAAAGAGAAATTATTTAACAAATTATTTAAAAACGAGAAAAATTCAGTGGTAATTTCAAATAACCCAACGAGAGCCCATTTCTTGATTGGCAAAAAGTTACAACATACAAAAAATTAAGAAGGCTCTGAAAACCTTCATTTCTTTAATATTAAACGTGTTAATTTTAACAAACCTCTTCTATTAGTCATTGTACTTACCTTCATTTTTTAAAACAGTTTTGATGAGAGGGATGACGATCGTTTCGCCGTTCCTTTTGCACTTCACTAATGATTCTTTATGAATATTATCAAAAGAATATCCCCCACTCAACACGACCCTTTCCGAAACATTAACAGATCTATGTTTTCATAAAAATGCATAGCAATTGCTTATATTACTATGGAAGTGCTTAAGAATATAACTTTTTTCCTCTAAATAATTTCTTGAGTTATGACACATCAGCTCCGATAACGAGGTATCGCATGCCCTCGCATTATGAAAATTTGCTCTAATACCAGCTTTGACACACTTTTCTGAAATATTTGTTGAATATTTTTAAAGAACGAAAAGCACAGTTCGATTTTCTGGTACAGGCGCACCTTGGTACATAGGGGCACAGATATAGTGGCGCCAGTGGGGGGTCCGGGGGAACCCTGTCGGTTTGCGTGCCCCCATTGGGGCAAATTTTTGCACCCCGTTCACGCAACGGGCTATTCAACTAGTATATCAATAAAGATCTGGCGAAAATTTAAGAGGATCATCTTTGCGCCCCTATCCCAGAAAAGCAGGTCGTCCTCCCTGTCGGGCGGAGTCTAACTTCTACTGTACATTTCTCCTGCTTATACTGTACATTTGGGAAATTGGTAGACTACTTCAAGTTCCATAATATGTAAATAAATGTAAAAAAGGGGAAAAAATTGTATAAGGTAGGGTCGCCAAAATATCGCCTAAAAAGGTTTCTTCGTGATTTTAAGTGGTATATAGTGGCCACTACCAGAACTACAAAGCTTACCCCTTAATCAGTTGTTTGAGGATGCCGCTTGAACCTGTGTTTTTTGTTCTTTTCTCTGAGAGTTTTTGCTGATTTTCATGTTAGGTGAATTAATAATCATGTTTCATTACTCTTAGTATAATCAGTAAAGCTCAACTCATAATGTTATGTCCTCTATTTGAGGCAGTAATTTCGACCATAATTGACTACATTTTCGTATAGTGTGTTTTTTCGTTTGCGATGAGATTCCGAAGAGGGATTCCGCCATATCTGAGAGTTCGTTTGTTCCCAATATCGCCCACTCGAGTTTTCCCATTATCGCCCACTTGGGTATTCCCATTATCGCCCTACCCTAATAGCACAAAGATACTGTATAATATTGTACGATATTGAAGAATATTCGCAATATTGTATAATATCGAACAATATTGTACAATATCGGACAACATGTTGTGTTACCTGGGTAGCCCTTTGAGGGGCCCAATATTAAAAAAATGATGTCCTATCACCAGACAATTCTCCTAAGTTCTCTTTTATTTTGATATTTTATTTATGGGAAAAGTGTTAAAAGGATACCTTAACTACATTCCTAAAAGTACAAACAAGCTGTCTTGTATTACTTTCAATTTCGTTGTGCCTTAATTTTCATGTTTAATCAGGAAAGTATGATCAATAACATAAGTTACACTTTATTTCAATCCATTTCAGACGTAAGCTATATTAGGAACATATAGTGGGCGATATTAGGAACACTGGTTTTAGCAGAAACAATTCCTATGTCTCAAAAATAAATTTGGGGTGATTTTTAAATTTATATGTTAGAATTGCAATTCGGTATGTTTTTGGATAACTGTCCAGATAATAGATTGGAACAATTTTTAGACAAATTGCATATAAATTAGTCCTTTTATTAAAATAAGGGCTTAAGTGGGTCATATTTGGGGTCCTACCTTAAATACAGGAGGAACTGCTGATATGCAGCCCTATTTGACTTATAAAATTAATGAAAAATGGTTGAAAATGACTAAAGTCATTCATGCAATCATCAAAACAAAATTTCATTAAAGTTATCATACTTGTTTTAAAAAAGTATTTGCACATCTTTTTAAATATTCAAGCATTATTTTGAGCTAGCTTAGTTCAACAATACAAAAGCATACCTAAGATCTGAAATAGATTTTCTTATCTTTTCTCTATTTTTGTGAGCTAAATTAAGATCGATTTATTTAAGTGCTACACTAAGAGGAGTGAAAACACACAGAGACAAAAGATCTTTGAAAAATATTTGTCGATTAGCTTTAGATTGCAAGAAGACAATAGGGTAATTATGGGGTAAATTTCAATCTGAGCAATTGAGATAATGATGTGACTATTTTTATTGGTGATATTTCGAAAATTTGGGAAACTAGGAATTATTTTCTATTTCCTCCTTTGCGGTTCACAAATACAAGCCATAATTCACGAAAAGTCTAGAAACTAATTTATTCGTCGTTGAATTTCAGCATCCAAACGTAATAGATTGCCATGGAAAAATAGAATCTTATTAAAATTTTATTTATGCCTTTTTGCTCTTAACTTTGGCTATAACTGGGATCCACAAAGCAACTAGCGGACACAAACGCCGGCTATAATCAGCAGCATTCATTCAAATATTGATTAAGTTTTATATTATACGATATATATTAATTATATTCTAATTATAATAATTATTGTTTATGTAGAAATTATGAATATATTGTTTTATCGAAAAGTCTCTTTTATTCTAAAACCATGCCAAGGTGGCTTTCTTTTTGAGTAAGAGGTAAACCCAAACTCCAAAAATCTTCCATTCACAATGTGTACACTTTTAACCCCCGGTTGGATTCAGTGGCGGCGTTACTTTGGATTTGGAGTTCCTGGCTCCTTTGACTATGCTGCGCAGTGGCTGCGTTACAGAGGAGCAAACCGCCGGGCCGTAACGAAAGGGTTAAATTATCTCATGAACATTTCAACGTAAAAGATACAAAATCTGTGTAAGTAACACAAAATCTTTATTTTGAGATAAAAGAAGGATACAATATATTTTGTACATTATTGAAAGTTGCATCGGAAATTTTTGGCATATAATTCAATTTCGTCTATGACGCCTTTCAAAGCAGTTCTGGTCATTGCATTTTGTAAGTATTATTATTCAGTGTAAGATTAACTTGGTTTAAAATTATGTTTACCTAAGTACAATATGTGTGCTGAAAGTTATATGCTTTTTTAAAATGTGAATTACCTACCTACCTAATTACCTTACCTAATGTTATTACCTTTGAATGTGAATTACCTACAGTACAAGAAAAAAAACAAAATCAGTCTTTGATGCGAGTTCAAATAAACATTAGAAATCAGTATAATTTATACAAAGCAAATGCATTTTTGCTATGATATTGCAAAACATCTCATGATTTCAAAAATTTGCAGCATCCTATTTAGAATACAGCTGTGGTGTCATCCACTATATATGTTCTTGTCATGTCAAATAACATAACCGAGTTTGCAATTATTAATGTTTATAATACAAAATTCGTTTGAAAATATGCTTTGTTTCGCGCAACTTGTATTGGAATAATTATATTTTAAGACATAATATTAGACAAAAAAGGGGTTCGCGATACTGTTACTGAATTTATTTCACATAGAAAACTGAATAACTGGCTGACAATTTTTTCAAAATCTGCTATAACTAGTCATTTAATAAGAAGAAAGAAAATTTCTAGATGGATACTCATTTCGCGGTATTTAATGATTCGCGTGAAGCGACTTTACTATATTGTTACTTTTATACGATTCTGTGTTTTTAAAAATTTAGGATAAATTTCCAAATAAACAAATAAATAAAAAATGATATTTTACTAAAAGTTGTTAATGATGTATAAAAGAAAATTAAATAAATTAAAAATGAATTTGTCTAATAAAATATTATACCTAAGACTAATAGCTTAATTCATAGCCGAGCCACATGGTGAAAATTATGTTTAATCTTGGATTAGGTTAGGTTAAGTTATATTAACGTCCCGTTTCTGAAGCAACCCGAGGCCTATTTAGGGACGGACCTCTTAATTTTGAACCGGGGTCAGAGGACGACACCTGAGCAGGCATCCCCGTCTCCAAACTTCCGCGCCACACCAACGGGAGGACGTTTGGCCACTACGTATGATTTAGCGTGCAGCAGACCCCATACAGGGCGGATCTTCAGTAGAATCGGATTTCGAACCTGGGACCCTCCAGTCCCGAGGTCGAGACCTTACCACTAGGCCACCGAGGCCTTTAATCTTGGATTAGAGAGTGTGTAATGTGTCGATTATGTTGGATTATTCAGTTGCAGATTTTCCTCCCATTTTCTAAGATAACGTGTTTTTAAATCTGAAAAGAAATGTAACGTTGGAGATTAATTATCATAAACACTTTTCTCACATCTCGAAATAAGCTAATTGAAAAATTCGACTCTTTTCAATGAGCTCTTTTCGTATTTTCTGCAATAAAACTTTTTTCCACTTTGCCAGGCCCATTGCAAAATGACTGCGATCTTTGTAATAGGCCGAATTTTACATCAGCCATCGACATACACATCTGGTATCCACCCACCTGATGTTCTGCCCTCACTGCTTCATGCGCATAAAATAAAACCGTCTTCTTGCCGGATAGAGGATCACTGTCTATATTATTCTCCACTATTACTTTCGTCTTCTGTTCTTTTTGAAAGAGCAAGTATTTTTGAATGAAGATTGTCCCCTAAAATTCAAAATAATAGTAATCGCTGCAAAGTAGGCTTGTCTTTGAATAATAAAGTTTTGACATCTACACAGGATATACTTTATGGTTAAAATGCAATTACATCTATAACAAATAGGTACAGGTTCAGAATGTAAAAGGTATTTTTCTTTTGTTAAATAGGTATGGCCAATTCGAAGTCTTATTATAATTACAGGAAAGTGGGGTAAAATCAGGTTAAGGTTCGAAGGCCTGTTAGAGCTAAAATATGCCACAGAGAGCTCTCACATTTTATTTAAATATTCATTGTTTATCGGAGTAGTATATATCTTTCCAGAAGAGTCACAGTTTCATTACTTATTTTATCAATGATTTTTTTATAAAAAAAAGAGTCAAATTACTCGGTTTTACTCCACTAGTCGGGTAAAACCGGGTACACATGGAAAATAGGAATAAACACATTAGGAAAATTCGATTTTCAGTGAAAAAGTTCCAATCATTTTAATTTTATATGACAATTTAAAAATATTAGTTACAAAATTCACATGCACAGCTGTTTTCTTCTTCCTATGCAGCTTTCGTGGACACGGGTAAGACAGTTTTTACATTAGATTAACCCTTCTTTATTTAAATTAGAAAATACATCATTAAAATATAAACAATCAATGTCTTTTGTGTTTTTATCGTCTTAATCGAAGGAATTATCAATATTGACTCTCCCCGATTGGAGTACCCGATTTTACCCCGAGTGCAGATATTATAAAAACGAATAAATTCTTATTGTTTGATAGGGTATAAATCCTGAGTAAACGTATAAAAAGCTGGACTAAATACAGTTTTTATAACTGCGATGATTTTTAAGTAAGGATAATTTACAATCAAACGAACATTAGAGATCTGACATCTTAACACAAATAAACTTTCACAGATGCAGTGAATTCATTAAATCCAACTCTCCACTATGACTGTTCTTTTTCTTGACTAGTAAGTAATTCCCTGTTCCTTTTTCTTGACTAGTAAGTAATTCCCTGTTCCTTTTTCTTGACTAGTAAGTAATTCCCTGTTCCTTTTTCTTGACTAGTAAGTAATTCTCTGTTCCTTTTTCTTGACGAGTGTAAATCAGAATCTGTCTGCTAGATAGGACAAATAAAAGCGCCAGAATCAAGGGTACCCGGTTTCACCTCACTCTCCTTACATGGTGAATTCTGGGTAAAGGTAGATTTTACAGAGGCTGAATTCGGTATAATTTATTTGTAAATTTTCTTTCCCCCATCAATTGCTCGATTCAATTACTTGAATTACTTGATT
>BGPR01037411.1:0-15135 GCA_013235015.1 Araneus ventricosus
GAGGAGTCACTATTAGTCCAGTCAACGAAGGCCAAAAATCGACGAATAGAAAAAAAATAGTGTGGTTTTGAAATTTGGCACAGTTGTTGGGGGTAGTGTCCTAAACGACATACTAAAAGTCCCCGCTGGTGGGGAGGGGTACAGGGGGCGTTTTCAGGTTTTCTTAAATATCTCGAAAACTATGGGTTCTATAAAAAAATCCCACTCAATTACAAAATTAAACTACATGATATTTTCTACAAAACAAGTCTACTTTGTTTTTATTGCATCAATAGTTTAGAAGATACAGGGGGATATAAAAGTTAATATTTCTAAAATTCTTTATTGTAATGGTAAAATCGATTAAAAGTGCTGAATCAACAACCCTCATACTAACCTCATGCCATAATAAGTATGCAAGGGTAGTATTTCATGTGTCGGAGAGGGGGGGGGTAACAAACGCATTTGATGAACAATTATGCTCCCTTTCTCCCCTCACGTCCGTTTCCCTTCACAAATTTCCTTCTCGTAGTCCAGCAACGAATAGTAAATTTGAGAAAAGTTGTAGTTTTGAAATTCGGCACAGTTGTTGGGGAGAGTGCCTT
Source organism: Araneus ventricosus (assembly GCA_013235015.1). Taxonomy (NCBI): domain Eukaryota; kingdom Metazoa; phylum Arthropoda; class Arachnida; order Araneae; family Araneidae; genus Araneus; species Araneus ventricosus. Next base: position 585 of record BGPR01037411.1, read on the forward strand.
ACACGACATGCTAAAAGTTGCCGCTGGTGGAGGGTTTTCAGGGGTTGAAAGGAGGGTGGGGTGGATTTCTCAGTTTTTCTTAAATATCTCGAAAACTATGGATCCTAACGAGAAAAGCTTATGTAAAAAATTAAACTGAATTTCAATTTCCTATAAAAATAGTCCTACGCATTGTTCTTAGAATGAATAGTTTAGAATATTATAGCAGTTTGAAAAAGTACATAATTACAATAAGTCGTTGAAAATGTTTTATTTCACTTATTTTTATGAAAGAAATTTTATATTTCAAAATAGCGACTATCTATTATAGTGTATCTATAACATATATCTTTCTATAACATAATATTATATAAATACATAATAAAAATATGCATAACCCATTTTTACACTTGTTCGTAATTAAATTTCACCATGTTTTTCTAGTGTATGATCAAGTTCGAGCGCATCCTCTTCTTCTAGAGGTACATCTTTGGTACAGGTACCATTAAAAGTGCCAAAACAGAAACACGTTGCTAATCGTGTGTTGCTCCGCCGCTCCTTTGGTTGGAGTAATTGAGGAAAGATCAGCTCTGATCTTGGTTGATGATTTGAGAAATGCTGCATATCTACGGTTATTCAAATTATGTTCATAACGGCCTTGTACTAGGAACATCTTCTCACCGGCTTGTGAGGTATCATCTGGTGTTGATGAGGGGTTATAGAAGATGTCAGCAATGTTTTTATCTGGTTTAGTTGATTTATGAACAGTGTAACTATAGTGTTTTGCTTTTTCTATAAATATCTGGTGTAATGTCGCAACCTCGGAATGCATGGAGAAGGAGGATGGTTTGGGCAAAAGAAAGTTCTTTCTGCACCTTTCTTGTAAAAAATAATTTAGCTTCTACTTTTCCCTTGCCAGGCTTCATAAAATAAATGTTAGTTTCTGTTGGTACCAAAACAATCAGTAACACAACTAGGTCTCCGTTTTCCCCTTTGGATGAGAAGTTGCTTTCTCTAACCGAGATCTCGCAATATAAGTGTCAGCATTCCCTGTAGTGACTCTTGTTTCAGTTCCTTTAGCAGCTATTTTCTGTGTTAGTGCATGCCTGGAATTATTTCTTTAATGTCAAGGAAATGTTTCTGTCGAACTTGTGACAGACTGGTTGCGAACTTTTAAGTTATACTCAGCATAGATATATAGATTTATGATTACTTATACTTTGTTTAGAGGATCAATGTTAACAACGGAAAAGTGATGCTCCAAATCAAACTGGGGTACCAGAATAGACTCTTTAGATTATACTGTCAAATACATTTCTTTGGGAAACAGAATCAAAAAGACTGAGTAAAGGGGACTAATGAGTGAGACAAACGTGAAGGGAGTGAAGGGAAACCTGTTCATAAAAGTAGTTTGTCCCCCCCCCCCCCCCTATCTGATACCGCCACTACTCTCGGCACATACAATACAACCCTCGTATAATTATTGTATAGGCGTCAGGTCTTTCTGAGGGTTGTTGCTTCAGCACTTTTAATTGATTTTACCATTACAATAAGCAATTTTTACAATATTCACTTTTAAACACCCCTGTATCTTCTAAAATTTCATTCTACAAAACATTTAGGACTAGTTTTGTAGGAAATTTATTCTAGTTTAACTTTATAATTAATTTTTTTAATCTAGGATCCATAGTTTTTAAGATATTTAAGAATAACTAAGAAATGCCCCATTTCAACCCCCCTGAGCGCCCTCCACCAGCGGGGACTTTTAGTATATCGTTTAGGGCACTCTCCCAACAACTGTGCCGAATTTCAAAGCTACACCATTTTCTTTTTCTATTTTTCATTCATTGACTGGACAATATACATTTTCCATTTATGTTGTCAGCCTTCCCGCTTGTCCCGGTCTCTGATTTGGATGGCAATAAAAATATGAGTACTCGTGGTAGTCATGACTTGCTGAAGGTCCGCAGTTTTTATGCCTGGGAAAACACATTTATTGGGGAGTGTATGAAAAAGTCTAAAACTGGTCGTTTCCGATCACTCCACATTGCGCAAATTCGATCGCACCGCTCCAGAACCGGTCGTCAATACGAGAATCCGATGAGAATCGTAATGTTATAGTAAAAGTTTATATTTCAATCTCTTTTGAAATCCATTTGCACTGTTGGGCTATAAAATTGAAATGCTACGTTTGTAAACACGGAGGAACAAAAAAAACAGACTTACAATGAGATTATTACCAACACCTAAATAGCCTCTAGACCCATCTTTAATTATTACATGACTAAACACTCTTTTCTAATAATATGATATTTCTTTTATTCTCCTTTTTTATGTATAACTTTCTTTGTTTTTAAATAACAGAAATGTTTTGAGTTGTTCTGAAAGTAAAATTGCTTGAATGTTTTATATGTCATTTAGATTTGGAACCCTATATGGATGGACCTGGATCAATATTTAAATTTCTTTTACGACTTGATGATGAGGAGCAGTAGACTGATGGCACAGTGTTCATAGCCTTCTTCAAAACAAGAAAGCTTGCAGTTTTCATCAATATAGTGAACAAAAATTTCTCAAAATTCCACTCATCTTGCATAGAATTGATGCTAGAAACAAGATGAGCTGATCTCTATGAATTGAAAATATTAAACCTCAATCATCAAGAATTTGTAAGTACTAACTGCTGTGAATGCGTCCTCAAATTTGATATATTGGCTACTCAAAAATACAGATAATTTTAAAAATAGAAGGAATTATGAGTTATAACAATTAATTTCCTTTGGTCTATCGGCATCAAATCATTTTTGAATGGACACTTGAAATGGCGAACTCCGATCATGAAGAAAATTTTTTCGATAACACCAGTGATATTAAATGAAGGTTTTAAAGGAAAGCAAGAAACATGCTTCATAATTTACGTGTAATGACTGTTGCAGAATTTATACTCGTAAAAAAATGCAGCCTCATCACAAAATAGAAAATCTCCCTGTGTGAATCCATATAAAACAAAGCATTTAGTCAGTTTATTAAATTAAATAATCTATTCCGGATGCATGAAGAGAATAAATCGTTCACTCACGATATATATATTAAAGCATTTTTTCTGCAGAATTATTTAAAAACATCTTTTCTGACATATTCAAAAGAGATACCACATGTCTTTGAAAAGTGTAGTAAGCAACTTTCTCAGCAGCACCTATTAAAGACGGATTATGTATGCACTCAAAAAAGGAATGAACTGCATGTGGCTTTTGTGAAAAGCATTTTCTCAACAGCAGCATTTAAGAACACATTTACGAATGGATACGAAACAGAAACCGTTTGCATGTGATGTGTGTAAGCAAACCTTTTCTCAGAAGCAGCATCTAGAAGCGCATTTACGCACGCATACAAAAAAGAAACCATTTGCATGCGACGAGTGTAATAAAGCATTTTCCCAGCAATCGAATTTAATAGCACATTTATGCATGCATACGAAAGAGAAACCATTTTCTTGTGAGACATGTAATAAGGCATTTTCTCTGAAGCGGAATTTAAAATCACATTTATTTATACATACGAGAGGTAAACCGTTTCCTTGTGGTGTGTGTAATAAAACATTTTGTCAGAAGTCAAATTTAGAAACACATTTACGCACACATACAAAAGAGAGACCGTTTGTATGTGACGTGTGTAATAAATCATTTTCTCAGCACTCAACTTTTAAAACGCATTTGTGGACACATACGAATGAGAAACCGTTTTCTTGTGATGTGTGTAAGAAAGCCTTTTCTCGGAAGCCGAATCTAGAAATTCATTTACGCACGCATACAAAAGAGAAACCATTTGCATGCGACGAGTGTAATAAAGCATTTTCTCAGCAATCGACTTTAAAAGCACATTTACGCACGCATACGAAAGAGAAACCATTTTCTTGTGAGATATGTAATAAAGAGTTTTCTCAGAAGCCGCATTTAAAAACACATTTATTGATGCATACGAAAGAGAAACCGTTTTCCTGTGATGTGTGTAATAAAGCATTTTGTCATAAGTCCCATTTAGAAACACATTTACGGGCGCATACGAATGAGAAACCGTTTTCTTGTGATGTGTGTAATAAGGCATTTTCTCAGAAGCAGCATTTAATGACACATTTACGCACGCATACAAATGAGAAACTGTTTGCATGTAGCTTTTGTAGTAAAGCATTTTCTGCCCAGTACACTTTAAAATTTCATTTATTGACACATACGAAAGAGAAACCATTTGTATGTGACTTTTGTAAAAGAGCATTTTCTCAGAAGCCGCATTTAATGACACATTTACGCAGGCATACGAATGAGAAACCGTATGCTTGTCATGTGTGCAATAAAGCATTTTCTCAGCTGTCGACTTTAAAAAGACATTTGCGGACACATACGAATGAGAAACCGTTTTCTTGTGATCTGTGTAAGAAAGCCTTTGCGCTGAAGCAGAATCTAGAAAGGCATTTACGCGCGCATAGGAGTGAGAAACCGTTTTCATGTGACTTTTGTAATAAGACATTTTCTCAGAAGTCGAATTTAAAAACACATTTACGGGCGCATACGAATGAGAAACCGTTTTCTTGTGATGTGTGTATTAAAGCATTTTGTCGTAAGTCCTATTTAGAAGCACATTTAAAGACGCATACTAAATAGAAACCATGTTACTTTTAAATAAAGTATTTTCTTGGAAGCAGTATTTAAAAATACATTTAAGAATGTGTACGAAAGAGAAACCGTTTGCATGTGTCGTATATAGTAAAGGATTTTCTGACCAGTTAACTTAAAAAATCTATTTCAGGATGTGCAAAAAAATGTATGCATATGACTTTTCTAGTAATATATTTTCTTGTTATGTTGCCTTAGAGCTATTTTTGCTGACGCATACCTAAATAGATCTTGAACCATACATTTGTGAAATGTAGTGAAGTGCTTTCTTCAGCAAACACAGTTTATTAGCCATTTACTGACTTATTACAAACAGAACCCTCTGTCTGTGTCATGTGTTGTATTAAAATTTCAGTAAATAAATTATTTGATCAAAACATAAAATAATGTTTGCAATGAAATAATTTATTTTTGAGTCAGTGTCAATTTCACATTGTTACAAGCTAATTATTTCATGCACATGACATCTTTTATCTCTTTACCATTTAACATCACTTTATCCTAGAGACTTCACAAAGTATATGGATGAAAAGAAGTTAGTGATGATAAATACCTTCTGCTGTACGGGCCCGGACGTGGCTGGTGTATGACTCCTCATGTGGGTGACAGCCTTTAATACTCTTAGGTGTTGCAGTGATCGTCCAACATTCATTCATTTGGCTTTATGCTATGCTATATATTCCAGAGGCACTTTATATAATTTTACATTACTGTTACATTTCTCATGGTAGTAAATCTTGAGGGTTTTTTCCCCCCATCTCTGAATACCGATGACCCATTCTTAAATGCTCACGATGTAGAAATTTTGCTGCTACAAAATGAGCATTAAATCATTTTTCTCACAGAAAAGTTTTAATATTTACTGATTTACATGAAAAGAAACTTCTTAATAAGTTGAAGCGTAGAGAGAATGGAGATTGAAACAAGTGTTTCATTTTCTTGAAAACAGAGGGAATATATTTTATAATTGATTATATATGACACAGTTGACAATTTAATATTATCTTGTTATTTTTATTTTCTGTGAAATGTTTATTTCTGGTATCAGAGGTAAACTATCCGAAGTTATAATTTTAGCATTTTACAGGGGGGCCCAATGAAGTTCCAGGGCGCAATATATGTAGGTCATTCTCACGAAAATATGATTTTTATATTACAGGAGTGGTAAAAATTAGAAAGTGCAAAAAATGTCCTAATATTTTTGCTCATATGTATAATTCAAGTTTTAAGAAAGCTATTCAATACGTTTCTAGTAAAATAGTTTTAGTGTTTAACTCTCATTTTTCAATGAATATAAGACAAAAGTCCCCTCCGTGGACGTCTCTACACATGAAATTCAAAATAATATTTACTGAAACTCAAGCATTTTTTAATTGTATTTATTTTTTCAGTATTAACTAGTTTTAAGTCTCTAGTTAAGGCCTAACCTGACATTATTTACCAATTATTTTTACTTAGTAATTAATTTTTACACTTTGTCCCCAGTCAAATACGTCTCTCCGTTGACAATGAAAATAATTTTTAAAAAATATCATAAATGGTAGCACATGTCAAACCATCATGAAAGAGTTTATAAGAGAGGGAGTCAGATTGTTCTTTATGGAACAATTTTTGTTCTATTGCGAATTATATTCCAATTTATTTGTTCCGTTTAGAGCTTGGTCAAGTTACATCATAAATACGTTAAGAAAAATGTAATTTACAATTAAAATTCAAAATTTTGATAGGTTTAGAATGGAATTTCATAAAAAATATGTGTACCTCTTTAGCCACGTGAAAACCAAAGTACTTAAATTGTTGTTGTTGTAATAATTGTAATTGTTGGCATTGTTAGTGAAACAGACAAAATCTCAGAAATCATGAAACAGTTAAATTAAAATAATATCAATTATAAGTTCTTTGGTAGATATTTTTTATGAAATATAGTGATTTTCTTTTGTATTTTTAAAATTAAAATTGAAAATATATTCTCAAAAAGAATTATGATAAACAATTCATGCAGAATATTTATAATATTAAAGCTTCAATAATATTTAAAAATCATTTTAATAGCTAAATTTATTTTTAGAAAAAATGGGTTTGTCAAAAAATAAAAAGACGAAGTCAGATGCCCAAATTCAGAAGAGAAGAGAGTAGAAAAACATAATACGAACCTTACTAGATTGTTTATTGATAAATAAATATATCATATTCCTTCATCTAATATATAATTGATTACTTTCCTGCAAAATATTGACTTTCATTTATTTGAAAGTGTTTGTAAATATTATTTGTCAGTGCCATTATTTAAAAAGTGCAATTTATTTTAAAATGTTAAGTTTTCTTGCACTGGTGTTTAATAATTAATTTTATTATCATGTCCCCTTCTTAGAAAGGGAAAAAATTTTAAAACAAAACAAAAAAACAGTTAAAAATAATAGAAAACTTGTACCTCTAATAAAAGGTTATTTATTAAGCTTAAATGGAAGCGTCCATTCAATTTTCAAGATTTCTTACATACTTTTGTAAAATACGTATCTCATGCTGCATTTTAGATTTTAGAAGCGGATTTATTTCAATTTTAATTAGTTAATTGTATTTTTTAAATTCCAGTTACTGTTAAAACACTTTATTGATCTGAAAATACGCTCGAGGAAAAATTCAATAAAAATAACAGAATTGGACTTGTGGTATTTTGCCTCTGATGTGCAGCTTTCTGAGTTAATTATTGATATTATTAGAATTGTTTTAAATCCATCCATTAAAATTTGTTTAATAAATCGGAAAGATTTGTACAAAGTCATTCTATATAACTACTGTGTTGGGAAGTAAAATCGGCTTTTACTTGTTGACGGCTTTTACTTTGTGACAACTTATGATTTCTTAATTTGCATTTTAATACGACATACGACGGATGAAAGATTGTAATTCATATGTTCATAACAAATGTGTGATTAGTAACAAGATTTTGTGCCTTATAAAATATTTTCTTTTTATTAAATTATGGTGATGTAAAGCTTTGTTTATCACTGTGTTTCTATAATGGGACTTTTCTTGCCTTTTTAAATCTCTGTCTTTAATTAAATCTTTTCTGAATCGCTGTATTGCATTAACATATTTTCTGTAATATGGCTTATCCTGCTCTTTCAAATCTGTATCTTTGATTAAATCGAGTGGCGTAGCTGCAAATTTGATAGACCATGGCGAACTTGCAACATGCCACATTTAGTTGACAAGTTACATAGGGCACATAAACCTTTAGTAAAAAATAATAATAAATTCCAAGTTAAAAACTTCTTATGAGTAACATAATTCGCCATTTGTCGCACTGGTTCTCTGCAGATAGGTTGCGATATTGAGCATCCACCACCAGTGTTTCTTTACCGACAGAAGGCGAAAAGTAAGAATTAATTGCATTAGTTTTTTTTTTTTTTTTCATGCACACTACGATTGAAATAGTGCCTCTGCTTTTCTTGATAATAAAACTTTTTTTCTAGATGTCTGATTTTTCCGCCGCTTAAGCTACCTCACTAAATAAATCTTTTTTAAATTACTGTGTTTTTAATTACAGAATTTCTCTAATATGGCTATTCCTGCCTTTTTAAATCTGTATTTAATTTAATTAAGTTTTTTCTGAATCAAACAGCTGTTTTTAATTTACTCTTTTAAGATGTGTAATAGAAATTAGTATTTGGCTGCTCAGACTATCCAATGAAAAAAATTCATGATGAAAAATAGGAAGTGAAAATTTAATGAACTTTGAAGATTTTCTAGATATAGGACAGTTTTTTATTTTTTGTATTTTATCGCATAATAAAAGCAATCTATACTGTTAGTTTCAAAAGCAGCACTAGCAATTTTGAACTTTTTTACTACGGAAATGCCAACATTCACTGAGTAATATGAGCGCCTTCCCGGAATTCTTTGTTAACTCATGACCGGATTTGGCATATTTTTTAGTTACTATTTACAGCAGATCAATAAATGAAAATAAAATGTTTCTATATACTGCTAAGTATAATGTAATCATCTCTATCACTCCACCCCTATTTTATTGAAATCAACTCGTCCTAGAGCGGAGTTGTTTTCATAATTTTATCTGATTTCTTTGATTATTTTATCTCTTTGACATTTATTGACAGTTTAGTAAAAAATGACGGGAGGCTGTCTTTTCAAACAGCCACTGATTTTAAATTCGTAGGACTACTTTACTCGCGTAACTCTTATGCTTCTTCATAAGTTTTTAAGTTTAAGTAAGGTTTTTTTTTTTTTTTGTAACTTCTGATGTTACCCTTTATCTCTAAAAAAAGACATTAGTTATGTTTTCAACATATGTAGTTACCGAGAGATAGAGGATCTTTCATACCAAGTTTTTGGGCGTGTGAATCAATTTCCTTCCTGAGACCCCAATGGTAGGAACGTTGCCCTCCGTTAAAAATAAATCATACTTTATATATTTATGCTAATTCTCAATTTTATCCATAGATTTTTAAAAAGTACTTGTAACAAAGTTGTAGATGGCTTTGCGAGAACAATATCACTCATGGAAGTTTCGTGTCTCAAATTTATTAAAAGAGGTATAAAATCTAAATTATCAGAAATGGTCGAGGAGTGATTGTTATAAAGATCTAGTTTCGCTAATAATGCCGAGATTTGAAAATGCAAATATTGCTTGTCATATCAAACGTATTTTTGAACCTCCTTCAATGGCTGCTCTCTACTCATTGATCATAGATGGCCTTGAATTATAAATGTTTCAATTTAGTTGTTTCCACACAAATACAGTGAAAATGAAATCCTGTGAGTGCATGTAGAACTCGGTACTCTCTCTCCGCCGCAACTTGACAGAATTTCCATACGTTTGATCTTCGGTGAATTGATATATAAATGTAAAGATTACAATGCTTCGGATTATAATTAATGTATTTATTAATTACAATTTTGAAACTTTGATGCATTTTGTGAACCATTATTAGAATTGTGCTTTCATTTTTGTGCTCTTTATGTATTCTGTTTCAGTAGGAAATGTGAGTTTGCTTGAAATGATAATATTTACTTTATTTCACTGGTATTTAGTTTGTGAAAAGGGAACTGATGTACATATAAATATGTAATTTTTGGAATAAAGTGATGTTTTCAGCGAATTGTTTTCCTTTGTTCTAAAAATGTTTTTTCAAATGATTTTCATTATATCAAATAAAATTCCGAATAATAATTACTACTTATATTTTTTATATATTCTTGTGTGCCCCATTATAAAAATTGTTTTTTAAAATTACATTAGTGATAAACACATTTTTTCACAATATTAGGCTTATATGTTAAGCTGGCCTTTAGGTGATTGAACCACCCGACTGCGCCACGTGCTTAAAAGGGCACCCCGCCATAATACTCTCAATTCTCGCCTCAGTTCAGTGAAGAATGTAAGACAGTTCAAGGCCGAAAAAACGTTTTTGGAATTATGCCTGTCTGTCTATGAATGTGATGACTGGGAAACTGAAAGAGTTAGATGAAATTTGGTATGCACTTCTTACACCCAAATTGAATACTTCTGTCATATATTTCAAGAAATCCGTCTGTTGGTCCGGGCGCATGTGGACACGATAACTGAAAGCAGTGGCGAATCCAGGGGGGGGGGGCCCGGGGGCTGCAGCCCCTCCCAGAGCTAAACCAGAATTCTTGATTTTATTTAAAATCACTACAACTGTTTGTTCTTAATTTCCCTTTCTTTAAAAAATAATAAAAACATGACAACACTGCTTTCTGGCTTGACAGGCTCGAAAATTTTCCTACTTTTCTAGTCATTCCATTTGTACTTGTGAAGTTGACATGGTCGGAAACATTTTCGGCTATTTATTTCAATGTATTTTTTTATTAAATTATCGAAAGTATTGTAGTGTCCTTTATGTGCTTTGGTTTGCATAAGCCATGAGGTTTGACATTCGTTACGACGATACAATTTTATGACCTCAGCCCCTCCCAGACCTAAATCTTGGATTCGCCACTGACTGAAAGAGTTAAAGAACTAGAATGATCAAATTTAGCTTATTGTTTCATCATACATCTGTACCAAATTTGGACCAAGTCCATCAAAGGCTGGACTGCATGTCGATCTGTATGTTTGTATATGAACACTAAAACTCGGAATCGCAAAATTCTAGATAAATGAAATATGATATAATATGTCTTGCAATGGAAATTGTAGATAAGACTTTTAAACAGAAAAGCGTGTCATATTAAATGTGCCGGGGAGAGAAAACTCCTGCTGGGTGTATTCTTACCTCTAAGTGCTTGGAAAAAGAATGAAATAAAAGACGATCAAAATTCTTTTCTGTTTGGCCTCGCACCTTCTAAGGCTCTCCTAACTTAATCAGCAATGTCACGTTAAAGCGCAGCGTTTCATAACAGCATTATTCATGATTTTCGAATTTATCAGGACAAAAGTCAGTTTAGCCATTCGAGATTTTCGGTAATTATGTTTTGTAAACAAAAGCGATATTTGAAATAAGCTGATCCTTAATTATTGGACCTATAAGTTGCTGTTTCCTATTTTTATTTCATTTTCGAAAGCAATATCTTATGTAGAGTGCTCGCAGTTGCTTTAAACGAATTCTCGGAAATTTGATCGCATGTTAAGTATACATTTGCTTGTAACATTTTTATATAAAGGTGCCTAGTTAGTTTTAATTAATTTATCCTAGAAAAATCTATTTAAATATTTCTCTTCTGTGCCTCATCGAAAACTTGTTATCTACTCTGCAGGAATTGATAGATTTTATGATTTTAAAATCGAAACATAAATATGTTTTTGTGCCTTATCTTTCGATGAGTAAACATGAATTAGGCCGTGTTTTTAAATAGTATGAAGGAAAATGAAGAATCAATTGAACAAAATTTTAAAAGGCGTTGAGGAAGAATGAGAAATAATTTGTGTGGAGTTTCTCGTCGTGCTTGTATAATTGTGTTGAGAGTTACTGCGAACCCACACTTGTGAATATTACTCTTATGATTATAGCTCAGTACGTAGTTTACATTTCGATTTGTGACATTACATTTAATATGTATGAAATTTTTTAAAGAATTCCCAGAGACGTTTGAACGTAATGTGATTATTTATATATCATCAATCATGTTGATTATCTTATACCTTTTGTAATTTTCTCAGTTTCATTTGCTTATTGAAGTTGTCTCATAACGCCTTCATTATATAAAAAAATGCTCTTTTCACAGGCAACAAATTTTATTCTGTGTTGTCTAAGGTGAATCGATTTAAGATTTTTATTAACCCATAAAATTTTTTGTGACAATTTTGCTAAGACGTCACATTACAAATTCTTTATTAATAAATCTTAATAATTGTTCTTTTAGAATTCTTTTTATATAACTTGAAACTCTTATTTACCTTTTTTTTCACTTTCATAACTTTATTCGTTAGTTTCATTTGATTGTTGAATTCTGCTTACAAAATTCAAGTAAAATGCTATGTTCAAGACCAACAAATTTTAGATTGTGTTTATTTAAGTCAAAGCATCAAATAAACTCAACCATAATTGTTGTTTTTACAACAAATCTGCTGGGATGCAGTGTGTTTATTGTAGCGAATAGGGTTTGCGTAAAAAATCTTCTGGGTCAGCGAGCAGAGCGCCCTTGTTTAATATAAATGCAATAGTGAAATATTTGGAAAAATTGTTAAAAGCTATAAATTCGATCGACTAAAATTTTACTGACATTTAACTGACTTTAATTTTATATTTTCCATAATCTGGAAATCATGCAGATTTCTATACATTCAATTTTTGGCTGCATCATCGTACACCCGCGGCCCCCCCGCCCAGAGCTAAACCAAAATTCTTGATTTTATTTAAAATCCCTACAACTGTTTTTTTCTTAATTTTCATTTTAAAAAAAAAATAATAAAATCGTGACAACATTGCTTTCTGGCTTGACAGGCTCGAAAATTTTCCTACTTTTCTAGTCAATCCACTTGTAGCGTTGATGCGGTTGAAAACATTTTTTGGCTAGTTATTTCATTGTATTTTTTATTAAACTAGCTGTTACCCGCGACTTCGTGCGCGAAGAATTTGAATTGCTACTTTTTTAAAAAAATTTACGAATGTAAATGTTTCGTTATATATAGAAAGGGGAAATCAAAAGTTCTGACGGTTTATAATACATAATTGGACGACTAATTTAATTCTCTGTTACTGTAAATTACATCATTGTACTCAATGGTATCATCTGCTCTTTGGAATATATCATCCACCATGCTATATGTCATCTGCTTCTACTGTTTAAAGGAATACATAAGACAAAATATACCTTCCTATTCTAAAAACTCTGACAACCATATCATATCCGTCAATGGACGATCTTGGTTTGTTTATTTTGGATTCATAGACCGTTTTCCGGTAACCTTCCGATTTAAGCAATCGCCAAATCTATTTGGCAACTGTATCAAGCGCCAAGCTCGAATTAGTTATTTCTTTAGTAAACAAAACGTTGAATTCCGTGTTCTTTGGGTTTGTGTAATCCTTTCTATTTAAATCGGTTAGAAACAGCTCTTAAAGCATTAAAATTAGAACGGAACTATTGTAATTAGCTAAATCGTTTGGTTACAAATTTAACCACCAAAAAAATTTGGATGTCGATGAAAAGAGCGATAAAGAATAATTTTGGCAACCTTTCCACTAAATTAGACTCTTATTTTAAGTAAATATTGAACGATATTTTCATTTAGTTATACTTAACTTTAGTTTTTAAATTTTAATCTAAAAACTCTTGGAACTATATTATATCTACCATTAGATTTCTGTCCCGGCGTTTATTTTTCAGTTACTATTCCAGAGATTATTTCTTTTCTCAGCAAGATCACGTGATGCATGACTTTAAAAATAAGTTATTCCACATGCTTGCGCTTTTCTGAAGGATCACGTGACATTTCATTTTGTTTACGCATTCCTTAAGGATCACGTGGCAGTTGATTGAAAAATAAAGTAATAATCCTCATCGCAAATCGCTTGTTAATTATTTAATTGTTATCTGTAACCAAAAATAATGAATTTAACATGATGTCACCTACCCAGTGTCCGTTCCTGGGTTCCAAGCTACAACTCTGCCAATTTTCATCCAAATCGGTTTGGTAGTTTTGACGTGAATGCGTAACAAACAGACAGACACACTTTCGCATTTATTATATTATATCGATATTTATAAAAATAAGCAAAATTTTCAGAAATAAAGGTGAATTAGTTCAAAGTCTAACCGTTGCCTAGCAACGGAGTAGCTATAAATCTTCGTTATTTCAAAATCGTCTGCACGCATTTTAAAATTTTGGAACTTTTAAAAATTAATAACAATCGAAGGGAAAATGTCAGAGAAATAAAATTAGTATCATTGAAAAGGTAAAAATTTGAACTTTAAGATGGTATAAAAATATTTTTTGTCGGACAGTTTGCTCCGAAGTTACGGCGGAAAAACGATTTCGGTTAATTTCTAATTAACTGACTGTTTAATTAATTTTGGGACTTAGAAAGTTCATAAGTGTCTTCCCCTTGTCTTAAATAATAAGTGTACAAAATTTGGTTGAAAACTGTCAATTGGTTTAGGAGGAGATGTGGAACATAGCCACATACCCACATACATATCCACATACATACCCACAATGACTTTTATTTATATTAAGATTATCGAAAATATTGTAGTGTTCTTTATGATTCTTATTGTCAGGTGATGAAAATCTGTAAAGTTAAAGAGTTATGGTTTACATAAGCCATGAGGTTTGACATTCGTCACTACGATGGAAATTTTTCTGACCTCAGCTCCCCCCAGAACCGGATCCTGGATTCGCCACTGACTGATACGAATTTAAAACCAGCAGCCGACTACAAAAAGAATTTCAGATGAAGTGGGCTGATATCATAAAC
>BGPR01037412.1:0-15135 GCA_013235015.1 Araneus ventricosus
AAAAGAAATAAACATCGAATTTTCATTGCCTGTAGATATTTGAGTTTCAAATTCTTACTGATATCCAACATTTTTTGACAAGCATTAACGGAAAAATAACTTTGGATTGTCTGTGAAGGCAAACCCTAATCGATGAACAGCTTCGGCAGTCACGTGTCAATAATTTTAAAAGGTTTTCGTCGATGGGATTGAAGTTGAGGAAAGTGAATCGTTAACTTGTGTGGAAGAATGAAGGGTTTACTCTTTGGATTGTTACTTAGCAGAGGATGGTGGTGGGAGCAGAGGAGAAAGACATTGAGAGCAAAAATATGATATTAATTATAGAATATAAAGCAGAAATACGTAATAAATACCAATTTAATTTGCATATCTTGTTTATATTGAGATTATAAAGCAAAATCACTTTTGGTAATTGAATATCTTGAAGTTTCTGTGAAATTTTATGCTCTTTACTGACTTTAACAAAGTTTATCTGTCTTTCACTTCACAATAGATACAGTTAGAAGATATTTTTTTCATAATTTTATCGATAAATATATATATTAATAGATTTTTGAAAATCAAAAGAATACAATAAGATGAGCATCCATATTACACTATGCAAAAACAACAACAAAAAAGTGCGAAGGCAGAATTTGAATATTCGCACCTGCGCAGTATTTTATTACGAAGAAGCTTATATGTAGTACTGCATAGTTTTGAAATAAAATATGAATATTAGAATTTCCTTTAATCTACAGTCTCTTCTACTAGCGTTAAAAGGAACCTCTTCGTTATGTTCATTTCCGTTAACTTAATGAGTTACTCAAAAGAATTTATCAGCAAATAGTGAGAAAACTTGCAAATGTTCCTCCATATTACTACTGCCCAATCAGTTCCTTCGTTCAATCTGAAAGATACATTTAAAAATGCTTTTAGAAGAAAACGTCTTAATGAAATCATAGGAGGTACAAATTCTAAGAAAAGCCAATAATTATCTTTCTACAGCTGAAAAGAATTTTTTGTAATGAAAATAATCAAAGTTCTATTCATAACGAACAAAGGGTAATGTAAAGGCGATTGCAAACCACTCTTTAAAGAAAGAGATTCTCCAAAAGAGAGGTCATTCAGTCTTTTTTAATGTGCACACAGGAAGACACAAAATTCCAAAGCATTATTTGAATGTCTTGCGTTCGAGAAAAATTTACACATCTGCTTGGAAACATTGTGATAATTTTTTTTTTAACTTTCTTGCTCTAAATTCACTCCCGCAAGATGTTTACTCATCAGCAGTCTAAAGAAGAACAATTTAGCATGGTTTCCATCTTTTCCTACTTTGGCCCAGAACAAAACCTGTTTCGCATCATTATGTGAACTTATCGACAGCATTTTCCCCCCACATTTTATAGACTATAAATTTTGTGTCCGTTTGCTGGTATTCACATTTTTTCCCTCATTACTTTTATTTATTTTTTTACTTCTCAATTTTTGGAATTAAATTTTTTTCATATATATTTGATTAGACACTTTTGCTCTGTTACCTGTGAGAAATATGTGTGTTTTTATGTGCTTTCTAATATTTTGTGTATTTGTGTGCTTTTTATGATTTTCGATACATATTATAATTTTCTTTTTTTTCATTTTTCCCGCCTTGTACAGCGTTTACTCCATTTCTCGTTACAATCCGTTTTTTTGTGTCTATGTGACCAGTTATTTTGCATCATTACCTTTTTTAAAAAAAGATATTTGAATATGTTTCGGTTTCTATTCTCCTTGTTTACTCACTTCATTGATTAAAAACAATCAATTGTTGGTATGGATATGACTAATTTATTGTATATTTGTTTTTCTTCCCCCTTTTTTCTGTTTGGAATTTGCATTTATATAATTTAATTTAAAGCTTCCTTCTCCCCTTTTTGAGTATTTTATTTACTTCTGTAAGCCTTGTGTTGTACTTGTTGGTGCACAAGGTTTTTTTCTCAAGAGAATGCAAAAAATAAATAATAATAATGTTTTTAACATATGCGCACTAGTCACAAATTTCAGAACAATAATCAAATGAAATATTTTAGCTGTTATGTAGACTTTAACTATTTTCTATTCTGTAAGGCCAAAATTTTATTCTGTGCTTTTTCAACACCTCACAATAAACCAGCTCGATTTCTCTTTTCCATGTTCTCAAAAACTTATTGACTCAAACTTACTAAGAAAATGTCATTGAATATTTTCAAACTTTTAAAAATGGTGAAATCTTGCATTTTATACCCTACCTGAGAGAAGGTTCTTTAAATAAAAAACATGTGAAGTAGATAGGGAAAAGTATATTTTAAAATAATAAGTTCCTTTATAGTTATGAAGGCGTTCTTTCTGTATATAAAGTTAAAATATTTATCAGATTTAAATAAAAATATTTATACAAAGATGAAATCCAAACGATGGGATGATTATTATATTTGTAAAATATTTGAAATCCTTTTCCCTGATTTAATAAAGAGGTCTTCATTTGACCCATAAAGATGTTTCAAAATATGTTTTCAAGAAAACTTGCCTTTTCAATATGTTGCGATTTATTATTTATTTGAGATGTGTTGCTTGAGCATTTTAAAGCTACCTTCGCTTTAAAATTTATTTTTCTACACCTAAGTACAAATGCCTAATAATCTATTTGTATTCACAAAATTCTTGCTTTTTAAGTTAAAAATATCCTACTGTTAAAGAAAATAAACTCAAATGTGCACAAAACTAGTAGAAACGATTGTATTTTCTCTATGTTCAATTAGAATTACGATATTGAAAGACCCACTCTTCTGAAAGCTTTTATTTAAAAGCTTTCTGAACACTTGAATGATCAAATTCATGAAGATTCGCAAATGCAAATGTTGTTAAAATTAGCTTTGAAACCATTTATAGGAGTCTAATTTCTACTCATGAATAGGGAGTTCACTCACACTAACAATCGCTGAGACATAAAATTGCGATTTTGAAAACAGTGAATACATCTTAATTAACACGTTACTTAAACTTGGGACTTTAAAGATCTATTTAAGAGATATATTACACCTAAGAGTTACATTCATTTGAACGAGCAATTGAAACCTGGTTTTGCGAAAGATACTTTGAATATATTTATTTAACAAAGTAGCTAATTATATGTGAAAAATCCAGTAGCAAACCTTAATTTGACATGAAGAGACTGCTAGTAATTTTTCTAATAATCTGAGCCATACTAAATGGAACTTTCATTCCCATCAATTTCATTATAGGAAATACATAGTACAAGCCATCTAGGCATTTGTCAGATGAATTAACCTGAAATTTTCATTAATTCTCATATAAAATTCTATCCTTTCTCATGAATATTTGCTTCTCAAAAGTATTTAACAAATTTAGAAATGAATCATTAATTTGACATGAAGAGACTGCTAGTAATTGTTCTAATAATCTGAGCCATACTAAATGGAACTTTGATTCCCATCAATTTCATTATAGGAAATACATAGTACAAACCATCTAGGCATTTGTCATATGAATTAACCTGTAATTTTCATTAATTCTCATATAAAATTCTATCCTCTCTCATGAATATTTGCTTCTCAAAAGTATTGAAAATATTTAGACATAAAAAGTATTTTTAAAACGATTTACTGAATTTTAGAATAAACATAAATAATAGAGAAATAACTCCCTGAAAGTCCTTCCCTGAAAAAGTTGCGAAGTAAAAACTAACCACTAGTACCAGAATTTGTGATAAGAAATATGGAAAATCGTGTCCAATTTAGGCTGCAGCTCTTGCAGCTCTCATACGCTTAAAATAAAAGAATACGGCTTACTACCTATAAGGAAACAATTAATTTTCCGAAACAGAAACATCAGAATTATCCTTGATCCTAAGTTTTGTTTAAAAAATTATATCTCAAAACGTGTGTTTTAGAGATTGTTCCAAATTTTATGGATGAGTTTTTTGGTTCGCTTACTTACGTTAAAAACCTTGACTTTATCTGCTTGTACGTTGGACTTCCGCTTTGAAGATACATTGACTTGGCATTATACCGGAAATACGTAGTACAAGCATGTAAACAAACCTGAAAACTCGTCCATAACTACATCCAAATCGATCTTTTAAAAATTCATGTCGGCAAACCTGAAGGCGAAGGCAGATTTTTTGGAGATGTAAGGATTCTCCTCCCCCACACAGCCATTCACTGCTTTAATTTTATGAGAGTTGGAGCCATGAGGATGAGAGAGAAAGGGAGTGGAAGAGAATCCAAATGATGAGATCTTTCCGACAAGTGGCACAAGTTTAGGTTAAAAAGCAGTCGAAGTTAGGGAGTTGAAAATAACTTTTCAGCCCTTAGCATCGTCAGTCGGAATTTAGAAATAATGGAGTTAGATTTTTTCCCTGCTGTGCTGTGTACTACAGCAAAAGGGTATCTCATAAATGAAATTTCAATTAAAAAAGTTATCCCATGTCCGGCATCCGGGCAATACCGGATATTTCAACTGAAAAAAGATGAACAATCACACAAATTTCACTTTAAAATGGCTGACAAAGGATAATAAAATATTGCAGAAGCCTTTTAAATGGTAAAAAAAAGGATTAAAATCAAGAAATTACTTAAAAAACAAAATCACCGCCGGGATTCAATTTGTGAAGAACGATGATTTTCTCGAATTGTTTTGGAAAAACTAAAAAAATGAAATGGTTCCATGCCCGAAACGAAAGAATCTTGGTAAGATTATATTAATTAGAAGGTCGAGAATCAAATATAGAAAACAGAGTGTAATTTCAAGAATTAATGAATTAATAGGAGAAGTTTAAAGTTGATGTCTGGTATACCGGACACCAGGTCCGAAGGGACTTCCAAGCTTATTGCAGCTATAAAAGAAATCCATAAAAAAGTTCTTCGTTATGATGAGGCGTCATTTCGCTTCAATTAAATTACCTTTCTACTTTCAATCGTATGGGAGTTATGGGGAAATAAAAATTTCAACCCCCAACTGTTTTCGTCCCCTTTGAGATGGATCACCCATTTACAAACTTGGGAGAGCTTTTCATTTTTCCCTTCAACATTCCTCTCCCGTTCAGATCCGATCAAAAACTACTCGAGTTTTCGTGATCACATGGGTAAAGCATTATTTATATCCATAGTAGCGTCATGAGAACCATTGCATCAGGTAGTCTTCCTATAAAGAATGTACCTAAATGTATGCTTTGTTCAAAGATTCAAAGAAACCATGTACTTTTATTTTGAAATAAAAGTTTCCTAAAGATATTCAGACCTTTTAGTCTTTCTAGTATTGTTCCAGCATTTTAGATTTGATCCATCGTATTTTTTGGAATAAAGAATGAGATAATACAAAACGATTTAAAAGGAAGATCATGAAAGAACATACTTTCTATCATTTTATTTCCAGAAAAAAAGGAAATTTCTAAAGATCGCGTTTTCTTTTTCTTTCGGTTTCATATCAACCTTTCATTTACTTTATATTTCGAAATATTTTTTAAAAACGCCTTTCACTAAAAAGTCTTTAAATTAAGATTTTAATGGATACAATACCTCAGAAATATTAAATGAATATTACATCAAAAGAAGAATATTTTCTAAGAGTCAAAAATTATTTTCATAATTCTAGAATAAAAATACCTTTTCTTCCAACATCCGCTACTTTTCTTGCTAATAGTTTCCTTTGAGACATTTTAGATTAAAAACACAGAATAAAAATTTCAAAGCTTTATTCTTGAATCATCGTTAGTTTTAAGATTAATGGATTTTAAAAGGTTACTTTCCGAAACTATTTGACTATACATCAAGTGGTTAAAATTTTATAAATAAGAGTAAGATGAATTTCCCTTTTTGGTTTTTCGAATTTTTACACGATAGTGAAAAGCAAATGCATATAAGGACCTTTGTTTCCCTTTTAGAAAAAAATTGGCACTTTTTAATCCTTTAGATTAAACAAGGCTGAGTGACTTAGTTGCATATATGAACCAAAAGTCACTTAAAGCTGAACTGGGAATATATTCCAGCAGACATATGAAAAGAAATGGAAAGATGGTTGGAACCAATAAGAAATGAACGCAAAAAATCTTCAAGGCTGTTTTAGACGTTTCAGAGAAGATTCATTGACTCCAGTACCGGGTGAAAATGAATGGAATGTTGTTATCCTACGATTCGAATTCATCGAATCAATTGAGAACCTCTCATATGCGGGATGAAATGCCTTATGAGACGTCCCCCCCCGGGGTGACTCGGGCTTTCAAGTGGTAAGGTCTCGACTTCGGGACAGGAGGGTTTCCAGCTCGAAACCAGATTTCAGATTCGTCGTGTATGTGGGCTTGTGCACGACAAATCATACGTTAGGGGGCCAAACGTCCTCCCATTGGTGTGGCGAGGAAGCTTGGAGAGTTGGCGCCAGCTCAGGTGCCGTCCTTGTCTTCTGACCGCGGTTGAAAATTACTTGGTCCGTCACAAAACAACGGGACGTTAATATAACTTAAATTTAGCCTACGATTCGAATTCATCGAGTCTGTCAAGAACCTCTCACATGCGGGCAGTGGCGGCTCGACTATTAGGGTAGCAGTCTATTAGGGTTGCAGAGCTGCAGCACCCCCGAAATTGTTTAAAAAGTTTGTTTTTCAGTTTTTATTTTTAATCATATAAGTTTTTTTTCATTGAAATGTTCGAAAAGCAACGAAAATGGAGGGGGAAAAAAAGCGAAAACGAAGAAAGAATACATAAAAGACGAGGCATAAATTTTACGTATTCTTTCTTCGAAAACGAAGAAAGGATACATAAAACACATCAATAAGCAGGAGATACGCAAGTCAGAAGAGCTGTTTGGGAAACAGCTGTCGCAAGCATGAAAATTCGCTCACTGTGCTACAGCTAAGCGACGCTTCGGAAGACGAAGCCAATTTTCCTCCTATTGAGTTTGGCGGTGGCTTGAGCTGCATTCGATGCAGCCTTTGACGCAAAGCCACCTGTGTGTTACTTCTTTTTTTCTTCCCCTCCCATCCGAGGATGACCTTCGCTCTTTTAATTTTTTCCTCGCTTTTTTCTCGTTCACCGTTATTTGGTTAAGGATACGCTTTCATGACGCCCGACGGAAACTCAGTACTGTAATAAGCATTCGTATTCTTTTATTAGAAATTGCTCTTGGGAAAAAGACATATGTCGATAATTTTATAAAATAACAGTCCAGTCACATTAATGTGACCACCACCTACTCTCGACGTCAACGTAAAATAACCAATCACAGAAGGCAGGTGGCAGCACAGTGCGGTGGAGTGTATATGAAGGATGTCTAGGGCATCGGAAAGCATTTCAATCGTTGGCGTAATGCAGAAACGTAGCGATTTATCCGACGTCCAAAAGGGCATGATTATTGGCTTTCGGGCCAAGGGTGGAAGCATTTCGGAAACGGCTAATTTTGTGAACTGTTCGCGAGCCGCCGTGGTAAAACTATACCGTGCATGTCAATATGGCACTATCCAAAATCAGCGGCGTGGCACATGTGGTGCACCACGGGCTATAGATGACAGAGGCGAACGAAGGCTACGGAGATGCGTTCGGGCAAATAGACGTGCAACTGTTGAGCAACTGACCGCCCAGATGAACCAAAGGGCTACCAAGAGTGTATCCTCAAGCCCAAGAGTGTCCACTCCTACATGCGAATTATTTTTCCTCAGAATGATGGCATCTACCAGCAGGACAATGCGAGGTGTCATACAGCTTGCAGTGTATGTGCGTGGTTCGAAGAGCACCAGGATGAGTTTACCGCACTCCCCTGGCCAGCAAACTCACCGGATTTAAACCCAATCGAGAATCTGTGGGACCACCTCGATCGGGTTGTTCGCGGCATGGATCCTCAACCGCGTAATCTAGCGCAGCTGGCCACGACACTGGAGTAGGCATGGTTCAACATCCCAGTGAATACCTTCAGAAACCTAATTGACTCTCTTCCAGCACGTCTCGCAGCGGTCAGCTCTGCCAAAGGTGGTTATTCTGGCTTTTGACAAGTGGTCACATTAATGTGACTGGACTGTGTACAATTAAAAATTTGGGGCTATTTAGAAGTAAAACGTTTTCTAAAAATCCTGTTTTAAATATATTATCTTAAGATCTTTTTCTTGAGGCACTGCTTGTTTCTGAGTTGACGAGCCGCCACTGAATGCGGTATGAATGTCTTATGAGGATATACTAGATAAGACTGTGAATCTATACACATTAATCAAGAGATGTATATTCTAGCTTTGCGTGCATCAAATGGTTGCCTGGACCGATGTTGCTTTTCATTGCAAGAGATTTAGCAAATCTAGACAAACACTTTGATTCTCTAGGAATTCAAATAACATGAAAAAGTTTGTGAAAATATATTATAAGGTACAGCTTCTTAACTTGTATCCTTCACGAGCTATTTTCGGTCGGAAAAATCATGCAACGAAACACAAAAAATGGGTGAGATTGTGATTACGTGAAGATCTTTTTCTCTTTATTCTCAACTATGGGCATAGGGCAAGTTTTTATTTATGAAGTCTAATTTTAATTTATAAAGATGGCTTATAATTTTAATCAATCTTATTAGCGTTTTGATGTTTTTGCTTTTCCTCTTTCTTTTGAAAATATGCTTTTTGGCGTACAGGTCTCCTTTGTCTTTTGTTTGGGAAATTTCGGGCTAAGATAAGCTATGTTTGGCGTAATACTAGCTTCTTACAGAAAAATTTCCAAATTACTATTTTGAATCCATTTCGATAAAGTTCTTAGCCCTTGAAACAGTGGACTAGAATGGATTCCTTGTTTGCATTTTGTTTTTTCGATTACCTCTGAGTTTATCTTTGTTTTTTGGCTTTCTTTGTATGATATTGATTTCCAAAAAATTGAAAGGTGTTTAAAAAATGGGAAATTAATAAGAATGAAATATCACTATATGATAACTAAAAAGGAATTCCAGTAAAAAAAAACAACTAATTTTCGTAAAATAATTTTAAGTTATGAGGGTTTTATTAAATTTTTCCTAAATGGTTTAATGCCATTTTTTTGTAACTGAAAGGTTAAAGAATGTTCTTAGAATTTTGTCGACACTACTTAGGGTCAAGAATCATAGTTTAATGGCTAGATCATATTAGAGGATTCGAAATGTAAGAGAGGTTCTAAATTATTGAACACATTTTGGTTACTAGTTTCTTGTTATCAAACTATTGTAAACAACACCCTTGTAAGATTATGAATTTAGGATTTTATTTATATAAAAACGAACGTCCTATAATCATTTGTATGATATAGGATAGGAAGAATATCTAAATTGATTTACTGCTATGAATCATAATTGTATTATTCCTGAAAAAAGACCCCGATATTTTCAATGTTTAAAATTTTTAACAAGCAAAATGTCGAACGTATACTACTCGATGGTTAGTACAAACCAGCGGGAGTGGCTTCCCCTAAACTTTCTCGTATACTTCTCAAAAATTTGTCATTTCCCCTCCCCCTACGTGGATAAAAATATCGAACCTACTGTAACTCAGAATGTAATAACCATCAGAAGGTTTTTCATTGTAGATTATAGTGATCGTAAAATATTTAGGTGAAGAATCATATTCAAAGAGATGCGTATGTATTAAAACTTAGAAAATATTTGTTTTCTATCACACTCTAGCAAGCTACGCTAATGCGAGGCCGTGCGCGTGCGCGAGCGAAAACAAAACAGGAGGAAATGACCTCGTTCGCTATCGCTGAATAGCTTGCGCATGATCAGAATTTTCTTCCAGCACGCAAGTAAAAAAATGGAATATGCAATTTGAACGCCTTTTTTTAACTGATTGAAACGAAATTTGGGCACAGATCTATAATTAATGTTAACAACCGTCATACCAATTTTTATTTATCTAAGCTGAATGGTGTAGGGGATAGAATTTTTACAAGTATGCGATTATACAGTCCGACACACCATGAAACCTTCGACGGATTTGGTCCAAACTTTGATACGGACCTACATTCATGATGATAAAACTGTGCTCCAAATTTTATCCATCTAGCTATTCAAGTTTTGGAATTATACTGTTCACATGACCACTGACAGACATACTTCCCGTAGGCGGAATTTCTCCAAAATTTGATAGGAATCTACAAATTAGGTGTCAAGATCACATTCCAAATTTCATCCCCGTAGATCTAATAGTTTTAGAGTTATCGTTTTCAGAGACACACAGACAGAACATAATTCCAAAATTGTGTTTTTCGGACTCGGGGAGGTCTAAAACGTGGAGATTCGTCAAAATCTCGAGTTCGAATTTTTTGACGATTACAATACTTTCTCTTTGTACACTTCGTATACGAGAAAGTAAAAAGAATAAATAATGAAAAATCGAGGAACTCTAGAGGGTAATATTATTAAAGGGAATAAATGAAGGCTATTCAGAAAGGAAACAGTTTCATAACAGTTACGTCGACCCATGTTCATTAACGGACTTAATTATACATTATAAAATAAATTAATTAAAGTCATTTTAAACTGATCTGCATAATGCCTACATTTATTGAAACGTTTATCGGATTAATTTTAAATTTTGCGCTAAATAAAAGGATGAAGTTGGTAATTAGTTGTTAACGTATTTTCTACTTCACCGGCATAATAATTAATTTTATGCAGTAAATTCGAAAGAAACGAGAAAGTTTGCTGGTAATTAATCAATTACTCTGATTTATGATTTGAAAATCTTGACAAAATTATGATGAACGACGTATGGAGTCATTTTTTAAAGACTTAAAGAGATGAAAGCTGAGGGGAAAGTGTTTTTTTCGAATTTGAGAAATAAGAAAACTTCTAAGATAATATCCTTTTGTTTCTAAAGGGACATTGAATTTTTGCAACTACATTCCCATAATTTGATTTAAAACGCCTAATAAGGAAACATTTCAAACATGTTCATTTTGAAGAATAGAAAGGTAAATTAAATTTAGATAAATGAGAAATATGTTTGATACATACATTAATAGAAAATGCTCAAGTGTTCAAATATTTGGAGTACAATATTTCATCACAGGGTATTAATAATCGAATTGTCACATCAGGGACTTTTTAAGCAACGTTGCAGAAAGCATTGTAATAATATAAATGTCTTCAAACTCGATAGCTATCTAGTGAATAGAGCCTCCATTAAGGAATAAAAGGTTTTCAAGATTAATAGAAAAAATCTGTATAAGACGCAATAGAATCACACATTTAAAAAAAACACAGGAAATCAGATCGAAATTAATTATTCCTTCCTCAGAATGAAGCGAAAAGTGAATATCGGCCTGAATCTACCGGGATTGTCCAGTTCATTCAAGAGTTCATTTGCGACTTTCAGGCTCTGATTCGTTGTCTAACAAAGAAGCAGCTGATATGAGTTGCGACATCAGCAAATGAAATTTTCAATACAACAGACATTTTGAAAACTAGATGATATTATGGCCCATTCCTCCACAAATACCGACGAAACGATTAGGAATATAATTTTCAGATTAAGAAAAAACAAAATTGATAAACGTTAACTCCGAAAAAGCTGAAAAATTCAAGGAAACGCAAATAGCATCTTTTTGAAAAGCAAGTTTTACTTTTGTTAATACTTTTTACTTTTGATGATTCTTAAAATTCGCTTTATCAGAAATGACGAATTAGTTTAATTATGTCTTTTGTATATCCAAGCATGAAACCACTTTAAAGCTGCCAGCTTCCCTGGGAAAGGAGAATGGCCGATGTAGAGAAGTTTCACCGTAATTAATCTACCCATTACAATTAAGGGTGACACATTAGAAAGGGAGAGTGGATCCATCTACAAAATGATTAAACGTCTTACATATTAGTTACTCGCAGGTATTGAGAATATAATGGTTTAGACGTATACGAAGCAGCATTTCATTGTACATTAGGAAGGGGAAGGGCAGAAACTATCTGCAGAATGGGTAAATACCTCACATACAAGCTATACTTGAGGAGTAAAATTTCAAACGATAATGGAAAGGTAGAGTTCCACTAAACCGAACTAAATGAGATCGGACGTTGTCCGGATCAACGAAAGTCTAGATTAAACTGAATGAGCCTTAAAATACTCGTAATACAAGTTTTAGGTGGATAAAACTATAAAAATCGATAGTTATTTCCATAAATACTTACAACGTCTCTTAACGTTTAATTTTAGCTTTAATATAACTGTATACGTAGACATAAGTTTATAACCTAAGAAGTGATGTAGGATAAACAAAACAAAAATCTTTGTACATAATTGACATACATACATGTGGTGCCAGACTAACGACAGCTCCCTTCATTCCCGCCAATTGAGTGGCGCCTCTAGCGGATGCGACCACAACTCGTCAGTAGACGCTCTGACATCGAGACGCGATGTTGAAAAATGACGCTTACTCCAACAAACGATTTTAACGACGAGAAGATATGTTAACCCTGCAGCCATAATTCCCTTGTGCTGATCTTCTGTACATAGTCAATTATTTCATCTTAATTAATCATTTAACTGTTATTCTAAATCATCATTAAATATTTGAAAGGAAAGAAGTTTTGTTTAATCGGCCATCCCAACACCCACATACATTTTACATAAATAAGTTTTTAAAATCTCGTTTTTAATCTTCAGTAATTTTTGAGAAAATCGATCGAAAACTTCAGCGGATAGAATATCAAACATTTCGCTGCAAGTTCGCGCGAGATGACGGCGATTTAGTGGTTAGCTTCAGAGCTCCGTAATTACTGGATCGAGTCCTACACTGATCTTTTTTTCAGGTAGATTCCTTATAGGAACTCTACCTATTGCAATGGTTCTCATGACACGACTTCCGGAAAATTTCTTCAGATCTTCACCGATCATGACCCCCAGAACCAAAAACCACCCTTCGTTAAAAAGGTTATATTATATATATATATATTGTTGCAAAATGTCTTACTGTGGGTGTATGGAGTAAACGGTGCAACACGCAGGACAATGGAGAATGAAGGTTTATTTACAAATATGCAGGAAAACACGTAGCACAGGTACAGGAAACAATAGTCCTCGCACAGATTACCAATGTAAATGGACAACAATTCACAGGTAATGACAGTTCAGCACTTTGATATCACTATGATATAACACAAACAGTCAGCAAAATAAATAGTAACGACAATAACAGCTCAGCTCACTAGCTGATTAGCTCACACAGAGGATAGAACTCCGAAGACGTTCGCGCTTCAAAGCGAGTAGCCAGTCGATCAAGATCAAGATGCTCTTCTCAACTAGGCGCCGTCCTTAAATATTCTCTCTGACGGGCCGTGACGTCACATGGTATTTTCTCGTGTATTCCCTTTCCTAGTAGAAATATCGAGAAAAGGGTTGCATTTTCGGGAATCATCTATTTGTCGCCAAGGTCGCCAAATCGCCAAAATGGTCGCCAAGTTTGTGGCCAAGGTCATGGGTGCCATAAGAGTCGCTGAGGTCACTCCATGCTTAACCTTGTAAAACTCTCTTCCCAACCATAAAACTTGCATTGCTGGGAAGCGACTTTCCATGTTTGTAACAATATATATAGGTATATATACTTTTTCCCATGTTATCTTGTGAACACGATAACTGGAGTAATTTTGATTTAATTTTAACCAGCTTGGAATATGTTGTAAGGATAGTGAAAATCTCGGTCGAGTTCGTAGATGGGCTATCCAGCTCAAAGGGGGGTGGGTGGAAAAAGTGGGGGTTTAATTTTCATTTCTCCATAAATCCTTTACAATTGAAAATACAAGGAAAATTCAAATTAGGCGAATTATCGTCTTATCATAAAGAACAATTTTTGATTTTAAACTTTTTCGATAGCTGCAAATGCTTAGAAGATATGAGTCGAAAAGTGATTTTCCCTCCTTTCCCCTCCCCTATCTTAATGTGAATTTCAACCTATGCATGTTACCCCTTGTTGGAAAGCTCTCGTCATTTTCAATCGCTTCAATCTACTTCCATTCTTGCAGCTTTAATCCTTATGAAAATAGAGGGCGAAATGTTCTTTTCTTTATACCTCCGGACTCATTTTGCCGTAATTCTTTTACAATTGAAAATAGAAAGAAAATTCAAATTAGGCGAATTATCGCCTCATCATAAAGAACAATTTTTGCTTTTAAACTTTTTCGAAAGCTGCAATTGCTTAGAAGTTACGAGTTGAAAAGTGATTTTCCCTCCTCTCCCCTAACTTAAAGTATTTTTCAACTTAAGCATGTTACCCCTTGTTGGAAAGCTCTCGTCATTTGCATTCTCTTCCACCCGCTCTTATTCTTGCAACTCTTCCTTCTGAAAGTAGAGAGCAAAATGTTCTTTTCCTTATTATCATTAGTAGAGATTTATATAACGCTTTGCCTATGTTATCTTGTGAACATGATAAGTAGTGTAATTTTGGTTAGATTTTAACCGGTGAGGGATATGTTGTAAGGACGGTGAAACTCTCGGCCGAGATCGTAGATGTGCTATCCAGCTCAAAGGGGGTGGAAATGGTAGGGGTCTGAAAATTTCATTTTCCCATAATTCCCTTACGATTGAAGATAGAAAGAAAATTCAAATTAGACAAATTATCGCTTCATCACAACAAACAACTTTTGTATTGAAACTTTTTGGATAGCCACAATTTCTTAGAAGCTATCAGCTGAAAAGCCATTTTCAATCCCCTCTACAACTTATCATTTCTCCATATCTCTGTTATGACTAAAGATAGAAAAAAATTTCAATTAGGCGAATTATCACCTTTTCATAACGAACAACTTTTATTCTAAAAGTTTTTTGTCTGCTAGAATTGCTTATAAGTTATGAGCTGAAAAGCGATATTCAGTACTCCTCCCCATTTATTATTTCCCCATAGCTCCGTTACTATTGAAGATAGAAAGAAAATTCCAATTAGGGGAATTATCACCTTATCATAAAAAACTACTTTTA
Source organism: Araneus ventricosus (assembly GCA_013235015.1). NCBI lineage: Eukaryota > Metazoa > Arthropoda > Arachnida > Araneae > Araneidae > Araneus > Araneus ventricosus. The sequence goes on from BGPR01037412.1 coordinate 14,921, forward strand.
TATTGAAAGTTTTTGACAGTTTGACAGCAAGAATTACTTAGAAGATGTGAACTGCCATGAGTCGCATTCACTTCCATTTTTTATACGGTAAACAAGTTTATATACCTGGTTTTGCTCCGGATTAAAATGTTTTCATGTTTAATATTTTTAATGTAAAAATTGCTATTGTATAAATATTATAATACACAAATTCCTTTTCTGATCTGAACGTTTTT
>BGPR01037413.1:0-15134 GCA_013235015.1 Araneus ventricosus
TTTTTGAAATGCGTACTAATTATGTTCCTCAAAGTTTGCTTCGGGAATTTTTTTTCTTTCTCAAGTTCTTTGCCAACTGTTTAGTAAATACTTACCAGTAGGATAGCTTTTTATCCTTCAACAAGAAAAACAAGGTCTCAAACCTCCATGATCCAGCAAGAATAAATGAACTTTTTTTTCTTTTCCACTTCTTTTCTTATAAAGAGACATTTTTAATTTTACTATGCATCTTTTATGTTGCCTTGAAATTGCTCCGATGTTCCACATTTTACAGCGTTCCTCATCATGCTGTAATGGTCGACGTGGAGTTGCATATCTATTTAAAAGGGCAAACGTATTCTTTGTGAAAAAGAAATGACTAGAATTGCTTATAAAAACGTGATTGTGGTCGGGATTTTGCCCGGATTTTTCCGATCCGGAATTTCTGGATTTTAGAATTGTATACTAATTATGTTCCTCACATTTTGCTTCGGGAAAAAAATTTCTTCCTCAAGTTCTTCACCATTATGGGCTCTCAAAGCTGTTTAGTAAATACCTACTAGCAGCGTAACTTTTTATACTTCAACAAGACAAACAAGGTCTCAAACCTCCATGATCCAGCAAGAATAAATGAACATTTCTTTTACTCTCCCACTTCTTTTCTTATAAAAAGACATTTTTAATTTTAATTTTAGCTTAATAATACGTTCTCGTAATCCCTTTGTAAATAATAATTTAGTAAACAATTGCAACAGCAGCAGCCTCAAGTTCTGTTGGGTGGCGGCAACTGTTCGCCAACAATGTATTATGTGTGTTTTTAGTTATACAAGTTTGTAACTTATTTTTTTAAAGCCTTTCTTTCAATAAAGATTCACGTATATCTACCTACCCAATCAGCAAGGAGCCGTCCTGGCTCCAAGTTCGGGGATGTACTGTGGTGTTAAAGTAGGGTCTCAAGGCTCTACTGGTAAAAATTTTAAAGATAATTTATAGATTGGATGGACTGCTTACCAGTATTCAGTACATACAATTCTTTTCCTTCTAATTCCTATTAATACAGATATTTCAGGCTTTAATCTAATCTTGAAGTGTTAAGTGGCCATTGTTTACAGGATCTGTCCAAAAAGAAACCGAATTTTTAAATTAGGGCCTTAACGTGCCAGCGTAGTTACCCCACGCACGGAGCCGTGGCCGCATGTCCAATAGCGGGACGTACCTACGGGAGTTTTTGGTGCGTGGGCCAGTGATGGTCATTTTGTAAGTGACCACAGTACTCTTATTACCGATCTCGTCCATCCAGTCATTCAGATACACCGGAGAGCTTCGTGCCAGGGCGGGATGATATCTTTATGAATACTAACCTTGTTGTAAGGCGCTGTGTAGTGTTAACACTCATCCAAACTACAAACCGGAGATTTTTATCTCTGGAGTCAGAAGTGTGTCGTAGTTTAGTAAAGTAAAGTGCTAACATTCAAATTGCATCGGCATTTTTTTGCATTTTTTAAAAAAGGATACGTCAATATTTTTCTGTTTTATGAGTGGAGGGATGAACTAGTATTTTTTGTGCTGGGCGAATATTTACATTTTGAAAATGGACGAGAGATAAGTTTGAAATTCTGCATAAAATCGGCAAAATTCTTTTCTGAAACATTTTAAATGTACAAACAAGCCTTATGGTGAGGGTTATTTTCGCCTGTCGCTGTACTTTGATTGGTACAAGCGTTTCAAATCTAATGAAACATCAACTAAAAATTGATTCGGAAGATGGGTAACGGGGATCTTCAAGTCCAGGAAGTGCGTCTTTTCATTCGCACAAATTATCCGTTAAATGTCCATAAGATTTCTGAAGAACTAGGCATCAGCAAAACAAATTTTAAATAATTTTGACAGCAAACGCATCGCATCACAGCAATGTTTGTGTCTTGTCTCTTGACTAAGGAGAGCGAAACATGACTCTCGTCACATCTAGTCAAGGAGTCACTAGATCTTTCTAAAGCAGATCAACAAGTTCCTAAAATATGTCGTAACAGGTCGTAACTCTCCAGATTTGATCCTATGGATTTTCCTTTGTACCCAAAAGTGGAAATTCACCTTTAAAAATCGTTGCTTTGAAACAATAGAGGAGAGCGAAAAAAATTCGCCGCGAGACTTATGTGCGATCATCCGAAAAAGATTTCTAGGAGCCATTCGAGCAGAAGGATACATGTTGGAATCTGTATATAAAAGAAAAGAAGAATATGTATAAGGAGACAAGTCTCATTAAAAGATACTCTTAGGAATTATTGATTTATTTTAAAGCTTCGTGTCCTTATTTGGGAAGGGGAGAGACTATGTATATAGAAGTGTTTTGCCGATCATACTTTAATTTCAGTTATTAGCACGGAAAGATATAGCATCATTTACGAAAACTTAACCCCACCACAAAAACGAACTGAACTTAGCTGGTTTGTTTATATATAGATATAGATATAGATATAGATATAGATATAGATATAGATATAGATATAGATGTTAGTGTTAGTGTATGATTTTTCATTCTAAATTCTTTCATTTTAGGGTAAATTACCCTGTCTGTTTTTTAAACAACTTTAGTAACAGGGGTGGTTTGTACAGCAAAATTGATTTAACCTGGCTATGCTTGTCCACAGCCAAATAACTAATTTAATTGTTGAAAACTCCACATACTTGCATTGCCTTTTTTCAATAATTTTGATAGCAACAGAGTTCATTTACATGTTAAGATCTAAATGTTTAAATTTACCTTTTGCTCTTAGTATCTACAGTATTTTCAATTTTTTAGATTTTATCTTAGATTTGGTTAATTTGTTTTACTGATGAATTTTTAGTTTAGGAATTGCAGTTTGATATGTCTTGTTTACTTTGTTTCTGTATGTTCATATATAACAAGTTATATTATGGTTTATATATATATACAACAATAGATTGCACTATATATATATTAGGAACACAGAAAGGTGTTTTGAAGTGATGTGCGAAACATTTAAATTAAATTTTATTTTATTAATTAAAAAATTGAATTTTTAGAAAATTAAAAAAGAAATTTTATTTTTTACTTACCTAATGAAAGTATGCGTTTATACGTGCATAACATTAATAATTTTTAACATTTGAATTTAGGTCGGATTTTTAATCCATAACTGGTTTTCAATCGCCCAAATATAGATTAATCAACATACCTTTTATGAATATCACGAAGCCATTGTTTAAAGAACGAATGATACAAATGATTGATATCTTTCCAAATAATATTTTTTGTTTATCAAAAAATATTTATTCAAATTTTGTACAATTCACATATCTCCATAAATTCGAACGAATGGGTCTAAAGGTCTTAATATCTGTTGGGATCTGCTTAAAACCCTCCGTACGGACCACCATTGTTTACCACGTGGTAAACAATGGCGTCATTTCATGTGATGTAGCAATCATATTCTAACGTGACTACTGCGCAAGCTATAGAACTACACTCCGTTTTCCCTCTGTTTCCTCCGTTTTTTTCTATTCCAAGCCCTATAGCACGTTCTCTTTTGTCCTTAAGAAGATCATCAAATTTCGAAATCGACGCGACAGAATTGACGCATATCATGTGACGACATGAATAGACTCTCCTCCTATCCCATAAGTCTTCAGTTTATATGAAGCAAATTTGATATGCTCTCTTTTGTTCTTTCATACGCTGTCTTTTTTTAAACGATCTTCATTTATCCCTGCAGTGTCATATGTAATGAAAGGATCCTTTACAGTAGCACAAACATAGTGTATAATATTGCACGATATTGAACAATATTCGCAATATTGTCAGTTATAATTGATAAAATTTAACAAAAATTAAATTAAATATTAATAGAACTTGAATTAAAAATTAAATAAAACTAATTAAAATTCTTTTGCATTATACAGAAAGGCGCATGTGCAGCTGCTTCTGATAGAATACACGAAAACAAAATTAGAACTTCAAAAATTAAGTTAAAAAATATAATAATTTCGCAATATTGTATAATATTGTACAATATCATATAATATTACATAATATTGTACAATATCATAATATTGAACAATATTGTACAATATTGGGCAACATGTTGTGCTGCATGGGATAGCAGTTAAACGAAATTATTTAAATTTTCATATTAGGAAAAATATGGAGTTGAAATTCTATAGTTTACTTTTTGTTTTTATTTTACTTAAAGTGGGTCTGGGTCGTAATCCTAACAACCAAATTCTCAACGAGTTAGAATCATTACGAATGAAATCCCAGACCAATATCCCGACATGACCAAAATCACGATTATCCAACATCCAGAAAGAGTTGAAATCCCAACAAATCAAAAACTAGAACCTTTGCTAATTAAGATATGATGATAGTACTTAATAAAGCTCTCTCTGGTTTAATTAAATGCCTTTAATTAAGCATTACATGTTACAAATGAATGATCTTACTCACTAAATCAAAAAATTAAGTCATTATGCAACTGAATGTTGACAAATTGAAATAATTGTCAAAGATTAAAATGAAGATTTAGGGAATTCGTTGTACTAAAAAATTGCGTATCTACAGTGACACAAATTGAGTGGTACCACGAAGATATTCCATCACAGCCCGATTGTCAGCATCATTTTTATGATTTAATGATTAAAACTATTAATTAATAATGAGTAATTTTCAGTTAATAATGGTTGTATCTTTTTAAATTCTAATAATATTTAGTTAATAAGTTAGAGAAAGTATGTGTTTGAATTTAGATATTGATCTGTCGGGATTTTGGAAGTCGTGATTCAGTCCTATCGTGTTTTGGGCTTGTCAAGTTTATATCTGGATACCACTTAAAGTACTGCACTGTAGACTTTGTTTTCCCTAGCTTGGATAAAGTTTCATATTTCATGAAGACATACCTAACGTCAACTTTTCAGACACTTTAATGCTTTTAGGTAGAAAATAATAAACGTTTTTATATGTTTACACTTCTTTGAAACAAAATAAATCAATGTTTTTTATCGCTTTAATCTACTGATGAAAAGTGTTCATTTCAAATGCCAAGTGAATGATTTATTTTTTACAGTAACAATTATTAAGCTGTAACCATAGTTAGATAATTACTGCACCATAATTCATTAATTTGCTTGATTAACCTCCTGATTTAAAGCTATACTGCCTGTATTGTGGACTAGCCTCGTAATTTTGAGCCGTGGTCAAATTATGTTGACTGCACCTTCACCTACCTTTATTTAAGGTATATCCAGCTCTGACATATTGGGAATCTCGCAACAAGTATCCTCCGAGACTATAGCGTAGACTCTGCCATCTGGATCTAGTTGCAAGAAAATGTTTTGAAGCATTTAATTTCGATATTAGGGTTTTCAACTCATTCAAATGCCTCTAAAAGTAATGAATTAATTACTCATATAGCAAAATTAGTTTAATGAGAGAATGTCTAGGAAAATAAATGATATTGCAGATGATGGCTCTATTATTTATAGATATTTTTTACGCAACATTAAAAAAAAATCTGTGATAAAATACAAACTTTCCTACAATAATATTATGCAACATAAAAATTCTGTCCAAAATTTCTCATTTTACAACAAAAGTTTTTGTAAAATTCATAAATTTCTTGAGTAAGTTGCCAGGATGCAGCAAAAAATAACTTTTAGGATAAATAGTGTTTATTATTCATCGATCATTGAAAGCAGTAGAGCACTTTGGTTCACTATAAAGAAAAAAATGTATGAATAAAAGATTTCCATTCAATGAAGCTCTTAATGGGATAGGACAAAATAATTTTATATTAATATTAATTACTCATTCTGAAAAACACCCTAAAGCAAAAATATAAATTAAGGGAATACTTTTAAAGTAAACTTTTAAAATTTTACTTAGCGAAAAAAGTTCCTCTTCGTTGTTTTACGAAATTTTATTAGTTCTGTTTTAACGATGAAATTTTTTCTCAGTTTTAATAAAAAGTTTTCTTTAAAACAGAATATGAATTTTAAAACTGCATTTTTTAATGTGTTATAGAATTTAAAATCATGTGTTGAAAAATAATCGTTTTTTATGCAAAATAGACCAACATAACAGTTTCAAGCAGATAATCAAAGATATATCTTCGTAATAAATCATTTTTCAGCTAATGGAAACTTTTTATGGCTTTTAATTCCAAAATTTCTAGTATTTTAATGTACGAATGATTTGAATCATCATATTGTACTGTAGATTCTTTTGTGGATTTCTCCAGACGACTGAAGAAGACTAGCCGGTACAGAATAAAATTTATTTTTGATAACTTTGGAGTCTTCATTGTAGGGACGATAAAACAGTCACTATATATGGATTGCATTCTTACATATACAATACCCAGTCATATACAAGCCTACTAATGGTGACATGGCAAATTATATAACCTAACAGCTATACGAACAAAAAGTAGTTTCGATTTTTCACTTCAAATGACAAGGAACACATATCCCACCAGCAAAAGTCAGTATGTGTTCTCTCAGCTCTCAACTTTCTAGAATATTTACGCAATATGGCGTGTTTTCTGCTCCTTCGCAAAATGAAGAAAAGTGAGTATGTGTTCTCCACTTCTTAGCTATGACCAAATGGGTCCAAAACTTGAAACTTCGATTTCTTACTTCAAATGACAGGGAACACGTATCTCCCCAGCGGAATTGTTCAGCCCACCATTTTCTGGAATACTTACACATTATAGCGTGTTTTCTGTTTCGTCGCATAGTGAAGATAAGCGAGCGTGCGTTTTGGACATCTTAGCTGTGACCAAATGAGTCCAAAACTTGAAACTTCGATTTCTTACTTCAAATGACAGGGAGCACATATCCCACCAGCAAAAGTGTTCAACCCTCAACTTTCTAGAATATTTACACAATATGGCGTGCTTTCTGCTCCTTCGCATAGTGAATAAAAGTGAGTATGTGTTCTCCACTTCTTAGTTATGACCAAATGGGCCCAAAACTTGAAACTTCGATTTTTTACTTCAGATGACAGGGAACACATAATCCACCAGCAAAAGTATTCAGCCCTGAATTTTCTAGAATATTTACACAATATGGCGTGTTTTCTGCTCCTTCGCATAGTGAAGAAAATTGAATATGTGTTCTCCACTTCTTAGCTATGATCAAATGGGTCCAAAGTTTTAAACAGATCTGCAATTAGGGTTAGAAGACCACATACCAAAGCTGTGAGGAATGACACCTCCCGCGGACCGACCTTGTGGTCTTCTAATCCTTAACAGATGTCTTACATTCAACGACGTCGTTAACTTGCAGGTTTACCTCTCAGCTGACGGGCTTCTGCCATTCATTACAAGGCTATTGTGTTCGGTTCTGTGCTTTTTAGATGTCTTCTTTCCTGACTCTTGCGCGGAATGTTGCAACATTCCTGAAGAAGTGTTTTTGTCCAGACAAGTGTTTTCCCGTGGGAACGCAATGGGCCTGATTCTTCACTGCTGATATATAAGGTCGGAACTGAACAACCAAAGAGAGAGATCACTCTGAGATCACTCTGAGAGCTGGATTGCTGGCTAATTAACTCCGAGGTTCGAACCGGACATTTCCAGCGAGATTCTCTGTCTTTATATCGTGTCAGTGAATGAGACGCCCCTTCGGTCTTTACTATGTATTAGTATTTATTTAACCTAGAAAGATTTTCTCTTATTCTTGCAAATTTAATACAGATGTATATATCTTAATAAATTTATTTAGATATTTAACTTAGCTGTGAATGTCTAACAAAAACTAAGTTGCAAAACGATACATTAAAGTTCATTTATTTAAGTCACAGCGTTTTTGAGTTATTACTTCGGATGCACACGAACTGACAGACCGACAGACAGCCAATTCTTTGATGGATCAGATCCAAAATTTGATAAACATCTACAACTCTGGAGATAAAACTAAATGCCAAATTTCATTTATCTAGATTGCTGTGTTTTTGCGTTAGCTTATTCAGAAGCATATGGATGGGTGGGCACAGACTTTCCGTAGACAGATTTCATACAAAGTGTGATAGGAATCTATAGTTTTGAATTAAGAACCGCATACCAAATTTCATCGCTTTAGCTCGTTTTTGAGTCTTAGTGTTCACATACAGACTTACATAATTCCAAAAATGGTCTTTTTTCGGAATCAGGGAGTTATGAAACACGGCGATTCATCAAAATCCCAAGGTCGAAATTATTTGACGTTTACAGTACTTTCTCTGTAGATATTTCTTATACGAGAAATTAAGGTATTACGTGATTCCCATTTATATTACGTCTAAAAATTTGAAGAGAATCGTTTTCCGTAAATCGGTACCCACATAAGGAATGAAGTGAAAATTTATTGATTGATTCATAATAAATCATTGGAGTTAAAGCTAATTTTATAAATGTTTCATGCTGTGTTTTAGAATACATCCTCTGTTAGATAGCAATTTAGCAATAACATCCTTTTCGGCTTTACCAGTGCTATTTAAATAATTAGTATTTTCGACCCTAAAGTTTATTTTATGTCTTGTGGCAACTCCTAAGTTTTCAACGGATTTTTTTAAAGTTTTGTTAAATTTCTCAATTAATTATTCCCTTCTTGTAATGATTAACTAAATTGTCAATTGCTTTAACTTTTCATGCAACTTGCTTAATGGTTCGGTGCTTAATCAGTTTTAAATCCTTTTTCTTGCACCGGACTATATGCTCGCCATTTAAACGGCGGAAGCTTTTTGGTGTACTCAGGTCCCGGCGTCCCCTGACTGGGAGATTTTCTTTTGTGCCAGTTCTTTTCGGTTGCCATTCACTGTGAAAAAAGTTGGTGCGTCTGCGGGGACTTATATTTGGCTCTCGTCCCTGCAGACGTACCGATGATTCGAGAAGGGAAGCCACAGCAACAGCTTTAGATGAAGCAACATATGAAATTCATTTCATCTATACTGAGACAAGGATGACTGAGCAAAGGTGGTTTTTTCAAGCAACAGCTAACATTGAGTAAAGCTAGACGAATAGCTGCTACGTGTATATATAGAAGAATGAGGTAATTACTCATGGGCGTTGTTAATTTTTCTTCAAATTTCTTCAGAATAACTGTTGCGTGTATATATATAGAAGAATGAAGTAATTACTCGTAAGCTTTGTTGATTTATCTACAAATTCCATCAGTATTCTCGAAGAAGACGAATTAAATTTCGAAATAGATCTGTATATGGAAACTGTGACTAATTGCTTTAGAACCTTAAAGAATTCACGAACATTGTCCAGTAACGTTCGTGTATGTTCAGCGAATTCCTAGGCCTAATTATTTGAATTTCTACCTTTCTCCATCGTGCAAATGATGGAATTGTAAGCTAGCTAGCCGATCCTAATTACTAGAGCTTACGGGGGTTATTTTTTTTTAAATATATAATGTCATTGTGATCTGTTTCTTTTTAAACTCTATAAATTTGATAGAGAATTTTTTTATGAGTTTCTTTAATTTTTTTGGTAGCGCTTATATTTCATTTTTAGAAAGACTGCAACAATTTTAACAATTGCATAATATGTATGTAAATTTGTTTCATTAGAAGTTCTCTGATCGACATTGTGCATAAACAAAATCGTGTTTGTTATTTTCTTGTATTGTTCCACTTAACCAAGAAAAGTTCATTGTTAAAGTTTGTAATATTTTTTTAATTTTATAAATAAAAGTTTAATTAGTCAAGAGCTCGAATCTCTTGTCTTCTTTTTTTAGTGCAAAATGCAATGTGCTCTTTTCTAGGATTTTCTTCCACTATGGCCAAATGTTCCAGACAGTATTAAAAAAGTGGGTAATAATAAGAGTATAAAAAGATTGTACTAATCCCACATAGCTTAGTTCTTTTGACTCATTTGCGAATCATCCCAAACTAATGTCCTCAAAGCATTCTTCCTTTATGATGTGAGTTTTAAAACGGAATCGATTCTTCATTTGGCAGCGACTTAAAATTACGATATTTTTTTCAACTAACTGTAGCATGGCTTGAAAGCTGGACAAAACTAAAACTAAAAGACCTTTATATGTTCGGGTTGAAAAAATAGGGCAAATGCTTAAGGAATAGTTTAAAATGAGTCGAAAATTAATTATATCGCTAATTCTGAGTAGAAAAACAACTCAAAGATTCCCGATGTATCAGGAAATTCTTTGAAATGAACATTTGTAATTGGAAATGCTACTTAAATTTGAATAACTAAAGTAGCTTTTTCTCTAACAATAAATTTTTAAATCTTATTTGCATTATTATTTATTTTTGTACGCATATAGATCGTTAACCTTTCTCCCTCTGAAAAATTAAAAGAAAAATGGTGAAAGCCATTATTATTTTTCATTTTAAGAAAATCTTTCAACTTTGTGCAGAAGTTAATCCTCCGTTCCATCATGTAGTTGACAAGAAACTGCCAATGCCTTTGAAACATGCTAAACATAAAAAAGTAAATCACACTGCACTTAGTAGTCAATAATGAGCTTATAAATCGGCGTGGTCCAAACATAGACCGGCATCAATAAAATAAATACCGAGAAATAAGGAAGTAAAATTATCGTGCATAATGATCCAATGCGAGTTGGTTGATGGCAAGAAAATTTTTCTAATTTCGTTTTATTTTTCTCGTTGAATTCAAATGTGAGAGATAATCCCTAAATAATTAATGGTTTGCACGAAATGTGATGTTCCCTTATTAGTAATTTGTTTGTTTGAAACAACTACAGCAGTTAGGAAGTTCTTACTTGAAAGCATTTGGGACTAATTATGATGAGCATCCGTTTTAGTTATTAACTTCTGATTTAAATGCTAGCGGTAGAAAAAAATTGCATTTATTAAAAGGAATGACTTTAATGATGTCAGATAATTTTTCTGTTTTAATTCCCATCTGAAAGCTGAATTCGTTATTCTGGAAATTTTAAATAAAAATAAATGTTTATAGTTTAAGAAATCAATAATGTAAAATTATATTTTGTAACATCAATATGTAAAACTACATCGGAGCCATGACGACTCCCTGTTGGTTGGTTGAGTATTATATATATATATATATATATATACTTCAATAAAATATATCAATTTCAATATCTACTTCAATAAAAATGTAATGCATATAATTAAAAATAATAGTTCACAGTATAATTATAGAGAACCTGATAAAGAAGTATATAGACACTCGAAGAATAAAACAGCTAAGAAAAAGAGAGAAATTAGAAGTTTTACAAAAATAAAAGAAGATCTTTCAGTATTAAGTTCAAACTTTGATAATGATTTTAATATTAAAAATATTAAGCGATATATGTTTGGACTGAATAAAATGGAAGTTAAAGCTATTAAAGAATTATTTGATAACAACTTACCATATACTCATGGATGGGATATTATTAGTGATATTTATAAATTTATATTTAAAAGATTAAAATTGTCTAGAGTACATAATAAAATTAAAGACATAGAATATACAGTACTTTTCTATTTATGAATAAAACATATGATAATTGTAACTTTTCAGATATATTGGATAAATATAATTTTCCTTTTCCTATTAAGAATATAAAAATCAAACGTGCTTTTAAATGCAATAAACAACTTGGAAGATTGATATTTAACTACAATAAAATTAAAGATAGTAATAATATTGACAATTGCAAATGTAATGTATACAACATCTTTAGAGATGAAAAGCATTTACATGTTAGAACAGGTGACTTAAATATAGTAAATAATAGTATATATATTAAGAGAACTTATGAAAATGGGAACAAAACATAGAGTGATTATATCTAATAGTAATTTGAGTATTAAAACACAATTAAGAAAAGATATAGAGAATTTCATTTTAAAAATGGCAATTAAATATAGTATGCCCTTAGAAGCTTTAGAGGAGTATAAATATAGAGTTTTGAATGATTTGTGTGGATACAACTTTAGAACAACTGATGAGACAAGATACAAGGATATAAAAACACAGATAGAGGATTTGCAGAGGGAATTTGTTATAGTTTATGTTGACAAAGTACCTAACAAGTATGATATCATATGTATGTAATATTATTGTAAGATGCTAAAAGAACATATTATTAATAATGATGCATATATTGAAACTAATTTTAGTATTAAAGAAATAGGCAATAGAATTAAAGCTTTTCATAAGAAATTAAATATTTATTCTGACAAAGTGAGTAATCTAAATATAACATTTAGATTAGTTCAAAAGAATAGCACTGAGCTTAACACCAGAGGCACAACTACCTGTGGCAGGTTCAAAGGAATGTCCGTATTGTCTTCAGAAAATATCAAATCAAATACAAAGAAGTGAATTTATTTTGAATTCGTACTGAAATAATAGTTAAGAAGACAATAATGAAGAATGAATGAGCTCTACTAAATGTTCGTGATACAGGGTGATACCAAATTCAACGCATAAACTGATAAGAAATCCGAAAACAAACCGGAATAACTTAGGAATGTATTATTTGAAACGTCTTCCAGGTTAACTACAGCATAAACGAAGATGCAGAAATGACTAAAGATTAGCAGATGAAAACTTTTTATTTGACAATGCTTTACATTTGGACACACGTGCACGTGTGTCCAAATGTAAAATTACGTGCACACTTCCACTTTCACAATACCTGCTCAAGGTTCTTACCATGAACGCATCACAGCAGCTACGAACCCCTTCGAAAATACTCGGCATTTCGCGGACACGCGCAACGGCGATGGAGTTTCTTGCGACAAGGTCGACATATCCACCATCTCAGTATTCGTAAACTATTCTTTTGTTACGAACATGGAAAGTCACTTCCCAGCAATGCTAGTCTTATGGTTGGGAAGAGAGTTCTACAGGGGTATGTATGGGAATGCCGGGGGATGGAGCCATCAACCCCAGACCTTGGTGACAAACTTGGCGACTTTGGTGACAAAATGTGAGATCTCAAAAGTACTGGAATTTTCTTGATATCTCTCTTAGGGGCCGAGATCTGAATTTATCCAGATGATTTCATGTGACGTCACGTCCTGTCGGGTTGATTATAAATAAGATTGTGCTCAGATCACAGTGTATGCGTTTTCTCGGCTTGGCGAGTTGATCGTCTTGGGGTGTGTTTGATCGACTTGGTGAGTTTATCATCTTGGAATGTGTTTGATCGACTTGGTGAGTTGATCGTCTTGAAATGTGTTTGATCGGCTTGGTGAGTTGATCGTCTTGGAATGTGTTTGATCGACTGGGATCTCCTTTGGAGTGCGAACGTCTTTGAAATCTCTCTTTGCAATGTTGGCCGCAATGCGAGCTGGTAAGCTGTTAGATTCCGGGTGATATTGAAAGTGCTGTTACTGTAATTATTAGTGAATTGCTGTCTGTTTGGGTTGTTAATTTGTGCAAGTACTGTTTTTCCTGTTACCTGCGCTTCATGCTTTCCGGAGTATTCGGGAATAAACGTCTTTCTCCATCATCCGGCTTCTTGAACTGTTTTCACCGTACACACACCAGAACGATTTTCTTAACACTAAGTTCTCCGTACGCAGTCAGGACTTTAATATAACACTCGGAATTTTATAATTCATTGCTTTCAATATTATTGAATCTTGTAATAATTTCTTTCAGAAATTCACTGATAGGTGGCTTCACTAGTATAGAATCAAAATTTAATTAAATTAATCGATTAACTCGTAACCAAGTTTTGAAAATAGTGCGATAGTGTTTTGTTTTCGAGGACACACAATTGTACCAAATTTCAAAACTCTAGCACAGTGAGGAAAAATGTAATTACAAAATTCTATTTTTACAAACTTGAAACAAGTCAATTTAAATAAAAGTATTTAAAAGTCTGTTTTCCCATTAGGTTTGATAAATAAAATTTTAAACTGCGAACTTAAGTCTGCCTTTTCACCTACTTCAAGATTATCATCGCTAGAGATTATTTTAATCATTTATGCGTTATAATTAACTAAATAATATGTAATTACCGTAATTTATGCGTGACCAAAATAAAAAAAAACAATCTTGATTAAATCTCCTGTTCTTTAGATACTCGTTCTGCGCAACTTTTTTGACAGTTAAAAAGATCTCAATCATTAACCTCATGAGATGAAAAGCATTTAATAGATATTCCTCCTTCGTATGTACCAAAATTTTGTTCAAATACTAATTCTTTTTGTTTGCATTACTTTCCCTTTTTTCATTTTCTTATTTATTTCTTGATCTTCAATGATCTTCTTAGCAACAAATGCATTCGGATTACCAAACATTAAATAAATTTTAACTTTAATTGGGATAACTAAATTAGTTTTACTAATATATTGGTTCCAACCGGCTCGTCACCTAAAGTTATCAATAAAAATAGACTGAGCAATTAAATCAGAAATACAAGTCTCAGGTAGCTTGCTTGAAAATGTTACAGATCTTTAACGGTAGCTTATATATTTTTATAGATACCCGTATTCAATCTGAAACAACATCACATTGTCATCTATATTATAAAAGCCGTGATAAGGCCTCTAACGCTCAGGAATGTGGGCTTGGCTACGTGACAAAAGAGATTAAGATCAGACATAGTGTGATTGATTAGACACCCTCAGCTCCTTTCTTCGTTAGAGTGACTCGCCCAGAAGGATTTGGGAACAGGGTAGAGGTTTCTTAGAATTCGGAGAGTGCGAACTGTCATTGCGGTGTTTGAGAGGGGAAGTGCATTTTCCTTATCTTTGAAAGGCAATCAAAGTATCGGGAGTTTTGTGTTTGCTTTTTTCTTTGAGTGCTGCTTTTTGCTAAATTATAAGACCTAAATCAAAGTATCCAACGGACATTATTGCTATTTTTTAGCTACGTTTAGCAACTTCCTGTCTTTTTTATTTTATGTTGATTCATACCCGCCGAACTCTGAAGAAGGCTCCTTTTACTCAAAGATTTTCATTCATTAATTCATAATTTTTTTAAATTTTGTATTTGGTAATGTATTTTTTTCTGTTAGTGGATTTTGCATATTTTTACTCAGAAATAGCGAAATTCAGTGTCAATTGATTCATCATTTCTGTTTTTCATGCTTTTTTAAAATTTCTCAAACACTCTTGCAATCTGCATGAGACTTTCTTCAGCAACTTTCGTTAGCAAATCTGTGACAATCAGATCTGAGATATTGTTGGCAAGTTGAAAGCC
>BGPR01037414.1:0-15133 GCA_013235015.1 Araneus ventricosus
ATTGTTCCGTATAACAGCAGGGTATCATCTTCCCCACTGCCCCGTGGCATAACAGGAGGGGTAGGACCATTCAAACTCATAAATCAGTCTACTGATAGTAATTGTTGTCTTGTGGCTTTTCAACTAAGAACTTACTCGTCGATTTGAAAACGATTCCGTTTCAGTCTGAAGCTTTTAGAGAGAGTAGAATTTTTCATATTCTTATTTTTAATAAATATAGAGAAAATTTGTTTCATAAATTATGTAGAGAAATATCACTCATCTAAATGCATTTCGAAAACAATAATTCATGCTGCTTTCAATCAAAGAATTTTACTTCAGTTTCTTTCATTTTTTTTTAGTATTAAGTTTTTACTAACATATTTTGTATCTGCCTCTGATTAAAATATATTATAATTTTATTACTTAATAATACGATAATAATACAAATTCTGCATTCAGTTAGAGAATGTAAAATGAATTTGTTGTCCCCAATACTTAAATAAAAAGTTTGTATAATTTTCTGCTTCAAGAAGATTCGTGTTTTTCATTTCATTTTTAAGCTTTTAAGATATTGAGAAAATAGTCTTTTGTCAATGGTAGATAAAACACCGTTTTAAAAAAATTCTTTCTAAATAATCAAGGAATATGCGAGATAATAAGATTTTTAAACTAAATTTAACACTTTTAAACTAATTAACACTATGCTAAAAATTCCGCGTACATGCGTAACTTCTTTTTGATCAAAATTAATATTTTTTGTTTTAACGTTTAAATATTTCCAATATCAGTTTCTTATTTTATTTATAGACTTGATGCGAATTTCAGTAAAACTAGTTGATGTACCTGGCGGAACATATTATATCCCTATTTTTTCTTTTGTTTTCTACCAATATTTTTTTCCGAGAAAAAATATATCAGTTAAAAGTTAAATAATAAAAACCTGAGAAATTCAAAAAAGTGAAAAAATAAGTTTAGGTGACTATTTTAAATATTTTCATAAAAATTGCTAATAAGTAGTGAAAAATCATAGCAATTTACCTATACTTCATTTAAATGCTCATCACAGGCCCAATTATAGCATTTTTGACAATATTTTTGATTAGTTTCGTACCTGCTTCTCCCATAATCTTTCTTGTTATTTTTTGGTCCTGTGCCGTTGATTCTAAAAATAAAGTTCTCTTTTTTTTATTTCCACTGGAAGGCGGGCATTGGGCGGCACTGCATATAATCTGTATTATAATAAGTATCCAACGGAGATTTTCGATGGCATAAATTCTTTTTATATCCTTAGCCATATTTTTGCGTTTAAAAATTACAATGGATTAATTAAAGAGTTGTTTTGAATATTGTAAAAGTATAAAACATAATCCGATGACAGGTATTTCTTGAGACATCATTTTTCCAGCATAACGAATTCAGAACATCGACTTTTGTTTGTCATATCATAAAATCTAACAATTTCTCCTTTTTTGTTTGTTATAGCCTGTCACTTCGTATAGAAACTGAAAAACGCATTGTAAATAATTATGAAATACATTTAGCGTCAGATTGAAAACCAAATCTGCAAGACTTTATTTCTCGCTTCTTATTTAGTAAAAGTTATTTGAGCAATCTCCGTTTATTTAAAGGAATTACATGGACACAAATTATTTTAAACCTCTGTTAAAACTTTTTTAGAAAGTTTGACACTAGAAAACCAGTTATCCGATTTTAACCCTCACAGGGGGTGTGGTTTCGACCAAGGCTCTCTAAGAAAAGGTGAGGAAAACGCACTAGGAAAAAGTAATTTGGCGCCCCGTCAGAACCATAACCAAGAATTTTAAAGCCTATATTCCAACGAAAATGTCTACCTAATAGAATAACTGCGGAACAAAAAAAAAAAAGAAGTCACCTGTTCTCCGATTATGGCTTTTCAATTTTATTGACCTTTGTCTTTTCAAAACAAGATTTTGTAAGAGGGCTTCTGTAATGCGTGTTACTTCTATTACAAGCATAGTTTATAATTTGTGCACTGATTGGCTGTGTATGAATATTTTTTGAAATGATATAAATGTTTAAGCAACATTACAAAATATATGGCTCTAGTTACAAGCGCTAACCATCGTTTTACTTTTAATATATTTAAAATTATAATTAATTTTTTCACTCAAAATTAAAATAAATCAATATAGTAAATTTTTAGGCGCCTTTGGATCAATGGCGCCCTGGGCTACAGTCCATTGGATAAGATGGCTCAGATTTCTACAGGAAACCACCTGTTTAAGAATTTGTAACGTAAGCAAATTGCCACTTTATGGTAATTTATTTGATGAAAATACTCTTTCCGATATTCAATAAGGCCAACTTAAGGCAACAATAGTCCTAGTCCTCTTTTCCATGGTTTTATAGAGGAATAAAAAAAATTTTCCCAAAGGAAAAAAAAATCAATTTTTTTTAAAAATCAATTTCTCGAAAATGGGATTAGTTACCAGGTCAAAACTTTAATTTTCTTTTTCTGTATGCTCTTTTATTTGCAAAATTAACGAAACCGAAAAAATCAGAACAAAGTTCTCAAGCTTATTGCAAATTATTGAGGGGGTTTCGACGAGAACCATGCCCGTGTAGAGCCAAGATTTCCACACATTGATTGTTTCGCCAATATAAAGCAAAATGTTTGTTATACAACTGCTGAGATCATCAATTTGGAGAGCAAGTTGAAAGAATTTAGAAATAAGCACAGATGTTCGCACGCTATCAATGACAATTTTCAGTATCTCGTTTGTAGTTTTTGACAAAGGAAGGAAGAAGTACTGTTTTATGAAAGAAAACCGATTACAACTGATAGTTGTAAGTTGCCGTTCGACCGTCGAGGAAAAACCGCGAGCAAATCAATCAAAGTAGTACGCTGACAGTTTTATTACCTTGAATAGCGGGGAGTGTGATGGTGGGGTGAAGATCTCGCACAATGGAAGGGTCCATTTCAATGTACCATCCTCTCTAAAACCTTCGGTTTTAAAGGGGCTGGGAGGAAAAAGTTCCCTCCGAATTAGAGTTTTAAATAACCACAATGACTTTTATTTATGTTAAGATACTAGATGATATACCCAGCGTTGCTCGGGATTAAAATGCTTTCAAGTCTAATATTTTAAGGTGAAAAATGCTTTTGTATTATAAAATACTGTAATGTACAAAATTCTTTTATCATCTTAAACGGTTTTTAATTAAAATGCGAATGGACGAGTTTTCTGCTTTGTTTGTTTACATTTAATTGCCTGTACTACGTAATTCCGGTGTAATGCTATGTCAGTGGAATATTCAAAGTGGAAGTCGAACATACAAGCAGATAAAGTCAAGGTTTTTAAGGTAAGTAAAGAAACCAGAAAACTCGTCCATATCAATTAGACCAGACGATTTTTAAAAATTGCCGGTAGCTAATTTTCTCCATAAGGCATTAATATTTGCTATAAAAGTACTTCATTTTTTCACAAATGGTAAGGGATAATAATAGGTTTTAATAGACGTTTCGGGACAAAAATTTAAATAGAAAATTTTTCATAATTAAAATGAATGAAAATAAACTAAATCAATAGTTGTTCCTGATAAAAAAATTTTTAATGAACTCTGTGAATTGTCTTCTTTAAAACTTTTCTTTTAGTGTTCTTTCAGAATTCAGTTTATAAGTTCTGGGAACAGTTCTTCGTATGTATACTTGTTATTTAAAAATAAAAAAATATTATTGAAAATTGTGTGTAATTATTAATCTTGACAAATTTATTAAAAAGTGAAAAAAATAAATTAAACAGAAATGAAATTTGTGTCACTGGAAAGCTAATTTTTTAACTTTAAAATTGAGTAAAAATATTTTTTGTGAGTTCATATTTTGGAAAGATATCTTCGGAAAACGACAAAAATTCGCTTAATTTTTAATTTTTTGTGCGTAAAAAATTAAAGGTTAAGTATTTCGAAGTTACGCCGTTGCCTAGAAACGAAATTTCTATAAATTTGCTTATTTAAAAATGGTCTGCATCTATTCAATTATTTTTTAATTAACTTTTGAAAAATTAATAAAATTTCAAGGAAAACTGCCACAGAAACAAAGTTGGTATCACTGAGAGGTAGAAATTGTGAACTTTAAAATAGAATAAAATGTATCTCATGGGGGATAAATTGCTCAGAAGTTAATGCGGGAAAATGGCAAAATTTCTGTCAGTTATTAATTATTCGCATGTTTAAGTAACTTTTGCTCTTTGAAAAGTTGACAGTAATCTGCCTCTTGTCTTAAATAGTAAGTTGTCAAAGTTTGTCAAGTGGTTTAGAAGGAGATATGGAACATACATACAATGACTTTTATTTATATTAATATTTTCCGCGCTTTTATTAATTAGAAAAAAAGAAAAGTTAAAAAAAACTTGCAAATAGAAAAAAATTAGTCTTTAGTTCTTATTGCACTTTAACAAAAGCACTTTTAAAAGTTTATATGCACTTTTTTCATATTTCATCAAGCAAGTTTAGAAAATTCAAACCCTGTCATGTGAACCAGTAAGAAATAATTGTTAATGATCGCTATAAACATGAGAGAGTTTCCTGTTTTCAGGAAAATTTACACCAGTTTTAACAATTTCATTAGTTTTTTTATCGATATTAAAATTGCAGTGAAACATCCAAATATTTAAATCAATGACAAAGTTTACTGTTCATCATCACAAAGCTATCCTGATAACTTTGGTTTCAGGAATAACGTTATTCCTCTCCCTCAAAAGTTTATTCCCCCAAAAGGGACCACCCAAATTCTAATTGCCAGTGAAAACCACAAAACGACCTTCACAAGCAGCTGACTCGCTTCGCTTATTATGAGCGAGGGGAAAAGCACTAGCGGTTTCCTACGTCGGAGCCGGTTTTCGCGTAATAAACAGAGAGCAACTTTCTACGTCGGAGCCGGTTTTAGAGTAATTATCGAAGAGCGAATTTCTGCGACGGAGCCGGTTTTAGAATAGTCGTCAGAGAGCGACTTTCTACGTTCCAGCCGGTTGAAGGGTTAATGCCCAAGATACATATAAATAAAAAAAATAATTAAAATTACAGTTTGATGATTACTATTCAAAGATTCATGTTTAAAAATTAACATTACGCTTATGTTACCTTTAGCATTAATATGTTTTCAGATTTCAAAAAATCCAATTTGTTTACTGATTTTATGCTACGAAAAATATAATATAAGTCTTATTTAAAACTATTTGGCCAAAATCTGAATTTTTTAAAATCTATTTTTAACTCATTTCAATTATTATGGCTTTTGTAATGTCGTCAGATGACGACAAACTTTCATGCCACAGCAACGTGAGAACAATTGCTTATCGATACGAGTTTTAGCGAACACATTATGGATCATTATTGGAATCATGTCGCGGACTTGCTATCCTCTGATCCCTAATCCGAGATCTTTTAATTAGGCATTTCCTCTCAATGGTTCTTGCCAATACTACATTTTGCTATTTATTACATTATGGAAAGGACTTAAGGAATAGATGAAAATGATAAATAATTAGATTTTTATGAAGTTAGCATTTCTACCACAGAAATTTTTTTCGTAAATGAAATGAAATAACAAAAATAAATATTTCATAAATTTATAAAATACAATTCAATATGAGACTTGTCAGAATAAACTTACTATATGTAATCTTTTCTCAATTATCTTTTATTTTTTATAGCGCTCTCGTCGATAAAATAATCATAATTAAGTCATTTTATTAGTTTGGGTTTGATGGGTAAAATAGTAATCGAAGTAAATTGTTCTTGATTATTGATAGATCTTAATTAAATTTTAATTATTTTCTATCTTGAGAAAGTCTTTTCTGAAAATCCGGCGGTAATTGGCAAGATGTCTAAAAGTTTCAGAAAAGTAACAAAATTTGGATGCAATTTAAATAAATAATTTTTAATCTTTTCGGAACCGAATGAGTATCTAAGTACATTCATATCAATGCATTTTCTTTAAAAAAATCCGTCTGTTCTTGTATATTGTTGTTTTTAAGCTCTGTTTATAAGTGTTTTAAGGGACTGACGTGAAACGACGCATAAATGAAAATATTTATAATCGAAAAGAATTACAATGCATGAGAATGATGAATACTGTGATGAAACGACGTATAAATGAAAAGCGTATAAACGGTGCTTCACTACAATTTAAACCTGTAAGGCCAGACTCGATGACAAATTCTGATTTCATTAAATAAATCAGTATAGTCAATTTTCATTTTGCAAAATAAATCAGCGAAGCTTGCCTTTAAAGATTTCAGGTTTCTTGGAAAAGGCAATGTTAGGAAGGTTTATTCCTTCCAGTCAGAGCGCAAGATGGATCCCTTGCTTATAAGGTTATAAAAAGCCTTCTATGAGTCTTCCCCATACCATCTCTAACTTCTCAGAATCTTTTCGGTAAATGAGGGGATAATTCATAGTACAGTTAGATTACCCCAATCACAGAACGCGTGACTGTTGACGTCATTACAAAATACTGAACGGTTGCTACAATTGTAATAAATCTTCAAATTGGCGAAACTTAGAAAGCAAACATTGCAATTCTTGCCTGTTTTTCACCAAAATTGCGTTGAATAACGAGAGATGCTGTATTCCAATATAGCGGGATTCCTCGTTATCCTGAGGGCATCGCTCGGTATACGTGTCCCAATAAGGTTCTCTTTCGTTCGCAAACGAAAGAGCGTACGACTTGAAAACGAGTGGGACAAAATGGTGGACACGAACGACTTTGAATTGAACTCGTTTTCCCATCACTTCGACTCTTATTTCCTTTTCCAGCCTGGATATTAAAGTCCAAGATTTAAATTAAAGAAAAGTTAACGTAAATGACTTTCATCTTTCCTTTGCATTTATATGAAAATTTATATAAAAGTTTTTATTGTTAAAATAGTGGTAACAATTTTATAAACACTTCCAAGCTGATAAAAATGCTTGATTTTTTTCCTCCGAACTTTGCTATTTAATCTAGCTTTTGAAATTATGTACAGATGTGAATGATTCTGAAGCATATTTGTTCAAGCAATCTTTACTAAATTATTTCTTAAGAAAATTGTCGATGGATGCCATAATCTCAATTTTAATTTAATGTTAAACTATTTTCTTTCCTTTGATAATCACTGATGCTTATTTTCCATACGTACTGTTCTCAGTTTCTCACAAGTCAATGTTTATTGATTCCAAATCTAGACTTCGGAATAAGAAAAAATTCTCTTACGCCAGTTATATCTTGATTTATAAAAGCTTCTTTATATGTCATTGTTTTTCATTTTTATTTTTTTTAATTGATTTTAATTTAACAACATTTAATATTCGTAATGCATTATTATACGTATTATGAATTTTGTAATAGATTTATCTCAAATAATCCACCGCATATCCCCTCTCGTATTATTTTTCGCCCTGTAGTTCTGCCAATTTTATTGTATCGAATTCTCATGGGAAATGCAGAATCGGAATAGAATTTCAGGAGTTTTTGTTCTAGCAAATCTTACTAAATTATTTCGTAAGAAAATTGTCATTGGTTGCCATAAACTTAATTTTAAATTAATGTTAAATTATTTTCCTTCCTTTCATATTCATTAGGGATTAATTTCCTTACGTATTTTTTTCAGTTTCTTACACGTCTAGGATTTTTGATTTCAAATCTAGTTTCTCGGAAAAAAATTCTGTTACTCTATTAACAGAGTGCTTTGTAAAACCTTCGTTTTTAACTGTTTATTTCTTAATAATTCTTTTTAATTTAAGATCACTTAATTTTCGCAATGTATTATTATACATATCATGGAAATTTAATTAAATTATCTCAAAGAATCCAACGCATTTCGCATTTCGTAGTATTTTTCGTATTGTAGTTCTGGCAATTTTATTATAATGAATTGTCATCGGAAATACACAATCGGAATAGAATTTCAGGATTCCCACATATTAGGGAAAAAAATCCGATTGCAAAATATACAAACAACACAAATGACACGATACAAATCAGTTAAGAAATAAATGCAACAGTAGGAAAAGAAAATTGTTTCTGGCTTATTAATTTGACAGATGACAACGGAAACGACATTTATCTCGTTTTAAAATAAGAGAGTTGATTGTTCGAAAATCGAGCCTATCTAAGATTACTTACGTGTCCATGAACACACGCATGCCGCATTGTCTTGGAAACACCCTACCGTAACTTTTTTCTACATGGAACGTTTTTAAAGGTTGGATGCTATAAATAAAGTGATCGTTGAAAACGTTCTACAGGAAAGACATTTCAATCTAAAACTACCACCTTTTTCCACGATGAAGATTCCAGTTGCCTGTTCTTTCCGCTCTCATGAAGTCATGCATTACAGAATTTTCCTTGAAATACTGCAGTCATAATTTAGCTGTATATATTCTTTCTGCTAATGTATTCATCGTGCTGGATACAGAACTCAGCAAAGGATTGACTTGCGATAGATAAGATTCTTCGGTGGAAGATAAAATTTATCACATAGTTGTGAATTCCTCTTAAGAGTTTCTACGTCAGAACCGCTTTAAAATCCGTTTTCTTCACAATAATCCAAAATAAAAAGACCGATTGCTCCCTGAAAAAGCGGATTAGCTCGTAATGCTCTTGCATAAGCATGTCCATTAGCCATGTGGATAACAGCATTCTTAGCAAATACCTCACACCACATTTCTTCGAGGCTACAGCCACCCATGACTTTTCCCACCGCACCCATGTAACATAAGCAGATGAAATAAACTTAGTCTCACTATTACCTTGGACATCTCAGCAGTTTCATCTTCCTGAGAGACTATATCCATGGCTTTAAAGAAAAGCGGTAGATCAAATGTCACAAAACACCTTTGTTGCCGCTTCCTGCATTCTTCAGCAGCGAAACGAAGACAGGTGTTAATTGAGGTGGGGATAGAAGGTTGAAGATTGACGTAAGGCAAGTGTATCATTGCTGACTTTTCGTAACATCTTTTCCCTGCTGCAATCTGCATGAAGCCACTGCATCCCGTGTAAGTTCTTCAGCAAACTTATGACCCGCCATCAAAATCCAGTGGCATATGGTTCCGATTTCGGCATCCATCGGAAGCAATTTTATGGAGATGATGTCTTCCATTACCAGGTGATTCAATCCTTTGTTTTTGATCCATTCGCGAGTAATGATTGGGTAAAATCCAAATTATCTATAGAAGCTATCTAACTAATCATTTGTTTATAATTTTATCGTACATTATGACGTTAAACACGCCAAAATGGTGGCTCGGATTCAAAACAGCAAACATTATTCTTCGTAAAACTTTTCTTCTCTCGAATGGACTTGATAAACTCTATTTAAAACATTTAATACCAAATTCTACAACCCATTAGTAGGAAACTTTTTTGTATGTTTTCAAACATGTTTTATGCTAATAGAATTATATAAACTCTCTATTTTAGACCTTTTATTGCAGTAATGATTTCTTCTTCAAAAACAAAAACGTTTGACATCGACAGCACCTCTCTATGAGTGTCCACTGCTGAGTTATGGCATTTCGGGAAAAATCCAAGATGGCGGAAGTTTACACAAAATTTAAGGATGTTGCCCAAGGAGGATTTTTTGGGATTTTTCTGGGGAAGTACAGGGGGAGCTAAAGAAACTATTTCAGAAGGAATTAGCTTTATAATAATTATTTCCGTTTCGAGCCAAATTTCGGTATAAATTGAATATACTAAATATTGCGAATGAATTTTTAATATTATAATACAACATAGTATTTTAAAATTTGCCAGAGTTTCTTCTGTACTGAATATCATGTTGGTTTGCTTTTATTTTGCCCTCAAAATCTTCAATCTTCATCAGTTTTCTCGTGTCAGGTTCTACAGATACTCCTTCCTTAAACTTTAATTCGAACGAATCCCGGGAACTCTTCGTATAGGTATTTGAAACGTTCTCTTTCTTCAGGTAATATTTAACAAAATGTTATCTATGGTTTAATTTTATATGAAGCAGTATTTTCCAATATATCTAGAATGGGCGAAACTTCTATTCCAGGTCCGTGAGGAGAAGCAAGTACAGCAAATAGAATATCAGGATAAAACATCTTCTGTTTCTTCTTTAGATTGAAAAATTACATATTGCATGTACAAAAATAGCAGTCATCAGCAATAACATTATTTGACTATCTCGTACAAGCATTGGTATACCAAACGAAAAAGCTTTTTTTTAAACTTCAAACCATTGCCTTAATTCTTATGCACAAGTGAAATATAACTTTGTGCGGCACATAATGCTTTGTTTTCATTCCATATTTTCATGTCAAAATAAGCAATGTACATTTTTCCATCAGAAGATGAAATTTTTCTTTGTTTTTTATATTGCATAAGTTATCATATATGTAGCAGAGGCAGTCTGGAGAATTAAAACTTCCCATGAAGCCATTTCTTTCAGCAGCAGTACAAACTAAAAGTAAAAAGAATTTTACTCAAAACTCGAAATTATATACCAGTATAAGGAACTGAACTAAAACAGTCATTGACGGGATAGTAGGAAAAATGCCATGAGAAGGGGAGGACAGACATGCACCAATAGGCTAGTGATCCGGTTTAAACTTGTTTTCTCGGGATTTAGTGCTGAGTTTAACAGACAGTTTCCCAGTTTAGAATAAAGTTTTAAAGAGATTGTGATTTATTCTTAGGTGGATATAATTTATTTAAAGGAAATTAGATTTTAAATCTATAAATATGATTCATAAGTTAACACCAATAATATTATGATGCTCTTAAATCTACAAAATTTGAACGTATTAAATCAATGATTTGTGATAAAACTGTAAATGATGGAATTACTTAATTATTGTTCTAGTAATCGGCAACCCAAAACCTATAATAAGAATAACTTATTATTTTAAGATTATTAACGTCCCGTTTTGAAGCAACATGAAGACTTTATTTTGACCGACCTTGTAATTTTGAACCCTGGTCAGATAACGAAGAAGACACCTGAGCTGGTACTCTCTCCCCAAACTTCCGCAAAACACCTGTAGGTGGACGCTTGGTCCCCTGCGCATGATTTAAAACGCAACGACAATGAATACTCTAAGTAAATTGGAATTCTAATATCTGCCACATATTCTACAGGATGGTTTCGGTAGGTTTTAAACCAATCAGCGGTCTAGAAATTGGTGCTTCCATATTCTTTAGAACTTTTTATATTATCGAATATTCAGCTTGGGAGCGATTTTTCAGCACATAAATTAAAATCTGTCTTTCATTGAAATAAAAAATTCATTTGATTTTTGAGGTGTTTTTAGAAAAAGACGTTGTAGGTTTAACGGTCAAAGGATGTTTTTCGAACAGTTTATTTTAAATATGCACATAACGTTTTCGCGAATATCTATTAATTAGTTTATTACACAGTTAATTGTTTATTACGAAAAAAAGTATATTTTAACCAACGCTTTTGCTTAAATTCCTCTATCAATAAATCATTTTAATATGCATGACACAGTGAAAAACATCAGATACCATTTTTCTAAATTTTACAGGAAATAAATAACAAAGGCTCCGTTCTCTTGAACACGGAGATAACAGTATTAAATCCATTTTCTTTAATTAAATAATTAGGTAATAAAGCAAATCATGACATTACAAACATTTATTTAAAAACTGTTTTATTGTATTTATATATCTATTAATAAAAAATCTGGTAAGTTTGTGCTTCTGCATGTGTTTGTGTGTTTGCTATCTATACTGAAGACCGTTGGTCTAAAAGCTTTAAATTCTGGCACGAGCGTATTTTGATATGGGAGAATATTTTATCCAGGGGCAGTTTTTGAAATTTTAAATAGAATTGAAGTTAATTAAGCATTAAAGGAAAATTGGTGTTCTTCCTTGATAACTTCCGAAAATATTACGCCACAAAAATTAATATGTTTTTCACCGTCTAAATATTTTTCAAATATTATCCTTTCTGTTATAGAAATTTAATTGCCACGTAGTATTTTTCTCATAATTTTAACACTGTCTTACTCAATTGTTCAATATTTGGAATGCATATTTTTGATGGAATTTATCGTTCTGCACGTTTCCAAATAGATATCATATCTCGACATCCATTGAGATAACAGACGGCGTTGAAACCTCAAAATCAGAAAAAAATGGAACCACTTTCATTTTTTCCTACGCACTTCAATTGTTAACAGCCTGAACTCTAAGTTTTTTACCAGCCTGGACATAAAAGTCAATGCTTTAAATTAACGAAAAACTGGTGAACAGAGGTGGTGACGTTTGAATTCTCATGGAAAAAATTATATAAGATTTTTTATTTAAAATAGTGGTAAAAGCTCTGTAAAAATTTCCAAGCTTATGCTTACGTTTTTTCACAAAATTTGCTATTTAAACTATCATTTGAAGTTAGGTACAGATGATACTTATTCTGAGACAAAACAATTCTCGAATTCGAAATTAAAAAATTCTATAACGCTGATAAATAGCATGATTTGTAAAAACTTCTTTATATTTTATACTCTTTAAATGTTTCTTGTATAATGATTTATTTTAATTTTCCAACATTTAATTTTCGTAATGCATTGTTATAAGTATTATGGAATTCAAGAATACATTAATTCTCTAACCTTACGTCTTCATCATTTAAACTTAAAGAGTCGCAAGAAAACAATAAATTCTTATTTATTTATTTATTTACAACCCGTCAGGTCCAGCCTGTCCACTAGAGTGTAAGGCCTTCCACATGCCGGAGGGGAAACATATTAAAGGGAAAAAAAAGAAATGAACTTCATTAAAAAGAGTTTACAAAGAACCCCAAGGGGTGATCAGAACAATTTAAAAATAATCGCTTACTTCAGTGAACACAAAAAAAGTAAAAAGAGCAAGAACACAAAACCCAAAAAGATTCAGAGTGAAAACACGAAACGCAAAAACTAAAAGAGCAAAGACTTAAAAAACTAAGCATTAAAAACACAAAACACATACAAAAGATAATCAAACTAAAATCAATAGCATTTATAACCAAACAATTACGAACAAAAATCGAGAGACAATACGCATTATAAAAACTGCAAAGAAGCACACAAGAGATCTAAAAACTTTACAATGGACAAGATAATAATTCAAAAGACACCAAAACAATTCCTAAAACCGTCGAAAACTCGAGAACAATTACCTGAGTAATAAATTCACATGGATTTGTTTCCTCAATACGATGTCTTACGCGTTTGATTGCAAGTACAACTGTTTTACCCTCAAGATCCGAAGCATATGAACTAAGCCCATCCGTAATTGACCGAGAGAAATTCAAAAGCATAGCTTGGAAAACAGATTCCTGTAATTCCGACCAATTCTGTTACTCGTGAGATCACTGAATTGAGGTTTAAGTCTTAACCAACAGAGACGTAAAGAGACATGACACAGCTATTCTTCGCCACAAGTTTTGAATAAGCTTATGCTTGGTTTTTGCTCTATAATGCAGGCTTGCAAGCTACGGTTTAAAATAAAAAGTAAAAGTGTAAAATGTGTAGAATAATTCATACTACTACATAAAGAATTCTAGGTCAACAGTTTTATTATTTCTCAAGATATCAATAAAAATTCAAAATTTTACTTTCAAATTTGAAACTCAAAATTTCATTTGTTTATAATTGTGAAACAATAAATGCTGGGATGACAAAATTTGGTATTCCAACATAAATGTTTGTGTAGTCTCTAAATGTTTAAAGAAAAATGTGTGCTTCCATTGGAAATGTTGTAGTTAGAGAGATTATAAAATATGAAACTTTTTACTGGACATTATTTCCTGAAAATTGGAACTTTTTGTTTTAATACGTGATGAATGACGACAAAATAATGCTGGATGGCTCCTTTTTTATCCCCCGCGACTGCGCATTGTCGTACACGGTACTTTAACTTAACTTTCTTACTCCTCACATTGTCATAAATTGATGAATTATATTATTCGGATTTTTCATTTTCAATTGTCTTCTAAAATGTTCAGTTTTTTATTCTCCCGTCAAAGTTGCCGTAAATTTCTTCGCACAAACGCTAGAGATTTAGACTAGCCCAGTTTCTTTTCGTTCGATGGAACTTCTCTGTTTTGGATATTTTAGTCGCTTCCCGCTTCTTCATTTTAATTTTTATAGTGAAAAATTTGTTACAGCAATTGCTTTTTATGTCTTCATGATAAAAAATTTTCATTATGAATTTTCTCGATTTTCTGATTTCGCATGTCGATTTTTTGTATGTGTACAATGTCGTTATATACTCAATAGTGAATTTTTTACTTTGTGCCATTAGAATGAAATTAGATAGTACATGTACTATGTCGCATCAATTTGATTACAATACTTGACAGCATACACATGGCAAGAGCGTTTTGTTAATGATCGGTGCAATAAAAATGTTTCTGCTTACATTCAAAACGATTTAAATTTAAAAACAAAATGATGCAAAATATCAGATTCGCTTTGAAAAAAGACCACCAAAAATAAACAAAATTAGTGGAAATGTTTTGGCTTCGCACTTTCTATATCTTGTTAATATTTTTATACTTATATATGTTGCTCTTTTTACAATATTGGCATTACGATGCTAAAGAGTTTTCATTTTGTCAAAAAAATTCTTGAATTTCTATTTAATGGACTGTAGGATAGTTAATGTTAACACTTCGAAAGATTTTTACGATTTTCTGTGAATGCTGAAATCATTCTGAGCATTTTAAGGTATACACATGTATATGCGTTAAATAGTTTAGAGCATATAGTGAAAAATCATCTCCATACATAGTTATAGATGTTAGGAGATTTTTTAAAATTTTAAATGTGATTAAAAGTATTTTTAACGCTTATATCTCAAAACTGCATTTTAAATTCTGCTATTCGTATCAGTATGAAATTTTCCAGGCATGTGTAATAAAACACAATAATGAAACAGAAGCATTACGTGTTATGGGTGTCTCCAGTGTTTGGAACTTAACTTATAATTTTAAAGAAAAAAGTATTATTATACTGTATCAACATAAAAAGCAAGTAAAGCTTATCTGGATATTTACCGTATTATAATAATTTAAAGCTGCATTATTTCGAAGGGAATTTTCTTAAAATTTGTTTGAATGAGTTGCTTTGCTTTTCAGAATTCTGAGCGCAAGAGAAACTCGTG
>BGPR01037415.1:0-15133 GCA_013235015.1 Araneus ventricosus
TTTTATTGAGAACCTTAATTTTTATGTTTTCTTTTTCTCTTTGATTGCAAAGCATTTAAAAAAATTATACTTGCTTTTTATAGGAGGACTATCCAAGTTCAGTTTCACACCTAAAATTGTGTCTGACGGCTTTGGGAAGGCCTTTTCCTTGCAGTTCTATTGAATTAGTGATTGGGGTTGTGTGGCAGTTTATAAGGCAAATCAGTCATTTTACCGGCATCCAGAGGGCAATAAATGCAGTCTTGGTTCCAAAAGGCCATTCACTGTTGATGGAAAGTTCAAGAGATGCAGCTTTGGTGTACCAAAAGTTACAACAGTTGCATTTATTAGGTAACTATGTAATGGAATATTGCATGTAGAAATCTTAGAAAAGTTTTGTTTTAAGTCAATAAAGTATTTGAATATACAATCGAACCCTGGTAATCCGAAATTCCGGATTTTTTTAATTTTCTGAAAAACTTTTACTGAAAAATGAAGGGAAAATAACAATTGTGAATCAGAAACAAAGCTAATGTTTATTCCTAACTTAAAAGAATTATTCGAAGTGGTCTTTAAGAATGAATGCACCACCTTATTAGTAGAAACAAACTCGGATATTTTCTTTTCACCCTCGGCTTCTTTGCCACTGTACCGTGCGAATCACCACATGCTCTTTCCGTATGCCTTCTCGGAGCACCCAGAGTCAACACTCTACTGCATTTGATATATTCAGGGATGAGATTCTTCCGCTTTTTGGCGAATTTCCGCTTTTATGTTATTTTGGAAAAATTCCGCATTTTTGTCTTTTTTTCTCTCAAGATTCCTTTCCCCCCCCCCCCAGATTTCCGTTCTTTTCCACCCGCAAAAATTTGGTTTTCCTTCCGAAAATTCTGCTTTTACACAAAGAAAAAAAACCTTCCTATTTTCCGTTTTCGAAAGAAAATTCTGGGAAAATATGCTTGACCGTGCGGCTTAACTCCACCGGCTAGGAAACCAGCTGATTCATCTTCTACTGATGAATCAACATTATATCAGCAAGCTCTACAAGGATGAACATTCTAACATTCAGTGCCATTCAAAGTATTAAGTACCACCTTTTTGCAGAGAACAAAACCTCTGTGGCATATTTTGCAAAAAAAAAAAAAAAATTTGCGTAAACATGTTGGAAAAAAAACTAGTTGAAAATTTTAAGATCATCTTGTAGGGTGATCCAAGATGAAGAAATAAAAAAAATGGAACAAAAACAAATAAATAAACTACATCAAAAAAAAGAAAAACTCCTGTCAAAAGTGGCAGCTAAAAAGCTGTGTGCAAATGCTGCAACAAAGCAGATAATAAGACATAAAAGAATCTTCTCAAATAAAAAAATAAAAGAGACGATGAAAAGATTGATTCGCATATAAATTATGGTACAAATTTTTTACTCGCGTATGATTTCAGTCTTTTTGCTTTTTTGCCAATCTCATCCCTGTATATTGAGTATTTTACCGAATTTCCCGGATAATTGGAATTCCCTGGAATCCGAACAGGGGACGGTCCCAATTAGTTTTAGTTCGTATTCCCAAGGTTCTACTGTAGTCCTTAAAGATTCATGTTTAATGTGTAAAATCTAGCTGAATTAAATCATTGGAAAAATCACAACTTAGAATTCTTTTATTTTTAAGTACTACGTGTTCGAATACTGATCATATTTATCAAAGAGAATTTTTGCAGTTATTTAAATCAGCTGTTTAACTGAAAAATGAATATGATAAATCATGCTATCTTATCCTCAGTGGGTTAAAAACTTTAATTTTCAAATTCTTCTTATAGATTCATGTTTATAATTTTAATATTTGATTTATAATTGTAATGATTATTAATCAAATATCTTTATATTTAGTGTCTAAAAATTCTTTATAGGTTTTATTTTTATTTCACCAATTTATGATATACATGATAAGTAGGGTTTCCATATGTCCCATATATACAGGCCTGTCACCGTATTTCACTACTCGGTCCTGTATTACTATTTGTCCCATTTTCTCCCAAAAAGTATTTAGAGAAAAATAATACCAACCGAAGCTGCGAAGCAACTATGAAATTGAGTTCGGAAGAGAAATGGCTGAAGTGTTTTGCAGATACAATGCACATTGATCAGAGGTCGTGCCTAATAAAGCCATGCGATGTATAATATGTATTTGCCCTTACAGCTGAAGGGCAAATGTGTACAGAAGATTTCCCTGATGTCAACTCAATGGTCGGACGAAAGAAACAGGTTGTTAGCAGAGACAACGGAAGCAATTTTGATTTGCCATTAAAATTTTTAAATAACGTACATCCAATTTGATAATTATGTGAAAGAAAAAAATTATATAATTCAGAAAGTAAAATCAACTTTAAAATAGGACTGGACTATAAAGGATTAACCTAGCATCATTTTTATTATTCTTTGTGTTTATTTTATTGGATTGCTTGAACTTCATTGATTTTTTTTAAAAATCTGAGTATAATAATCCATGACCTACCCGTTTTTTCATGTTTTATTTATTTAGCACTTAAACATCCCGTATCAATGCTTGGCAATTATGACAACCCTAATGATAAGTTTTCTGTGGTGTATTATGAATCGTCCAATTTGTATGAATTAGTGTGTCTTTTTTGTTGATAGTTATTGAAATAATTTTTTTCTTATTTGGAATAAGGACTCCCTTCTGTATTCTAAGAATGGTTTTATTTTCCTCATTTTCAAGTTTTATATGGTATATTTGTTAATGCCATATATAGTGTATGTTTATAAATTTTTTTAAAAAAAGACATCTGCTACTTAAGAACTATTGCTAAATAAGTTAAGAAGTGTGCAGAACAATTAAAGACCCAATTTTTTAAATTTCTTAAAGAATTATGAAAATTGTGTATATTTATATATGAAAAGTTGTTTACATTAAATTTTTATTTATATATGTATCCAGTGGCGAATCCAGGGCGGCTATCAGGCTACAGTACCCCCCCCCCCAGAGCCAAGCCAGAATTCTTGATATTATTTAAAATCATTAAAACTGTTTTTTCTTAATTTCCCTCTTTAAAAAAAATAATAAAAACGTTTCAACATTGCTTTCTGGCTTGGACAGGCTCGAAAATTTTCGTATTTTTGGAGTCATTCCACTTGTACTTGTAGCTTTGATGCGGTCGAGGACATTTTTTGGCTAGTTATTTCATTGTAATTTTTATTAAATTATAGAAAGTATTGTATTGTTCTTTATGCTTCTTATTGTCAGATGAATAAAGTCTGTAAAGTTCAGGAGTTTTGGTTTACTTTAGCCTTGAGGTTTGACATTCGTCATGACGATACAAAATTTTTATGACCTCCCCCCCCCCCCCCCAGACTCGAATCCTAGATTCGCCACTGTATGTATCTGATTAAAATACTTTTAACTATTGAGAAAAGTTTATTTTTCTTTTTATAAGTTGAATTTTTTTACATTGTAGGCCATTTGTCTGAGAGTAAGCTTGAACGAGTGTATCTGTCTCTGAATGCTCTCAATTTAGGAGAGGAAGCCAAATCTCTGATACCCATTGAAGAAATGGCTGAACTCTACCTTATTTCTGCTATGAGTTTTATCAGTTGCTTTCCTCGTAAACTCTATTTTGTTACTGTAAGTATGGCAGAGTTGAGTTTTGATCTTAAATATGAAATCTATTTGTAGTAGCTGAATATGGATTTCCCAGTTTTGTAACTCTTGGTACTTTTCCGTTAGCCGGGCGCAAGCGAAAAATCGCCAAATAATGTAGAATTCCGCCAAATTTCTTACAACCCGAAAATTACAATTGGCGACATTTGTGCCCTGTCATTCGCTTGGCAACTTAGCTCGTGTTTAGTTCATGGCGACTTGGCTCGCATTTGGTTCATGGCGACTTGGCTCACATTTGGTTCATAATTGGCGATATTTGTGCCCTGTCATTCGCTTCGCGACTTGGCTCGCGTTTCGTTTACAATTGCCGACATTTGCACCCAGCTAACGGAAAAGTACCTAACTCTTTATTTTGGTTCTTTCAGAAAAAGACAGGTGAAATTTTAAAAGTTGGTAGTTCATCCATAGTGTTGAATGCATGGCCTGAAAGGAATCGCATTTTAACAAGGTTCCCACAGTCCTTGAAAACTCCATGAATTTTATTTGCCTTACTCGGGGCCCTGGAAAAGTACTTCATTTTTTGTTGGGTCCTTGAAAAATAAGCTTAATTGGCCATCCAATTCATTTTTTGTTGGGTCCTTGGGAAAACAAGCTTAATTGGCCATCCAATTCATTTTTTGTTGGGTCCTTGGAAAACAAGCATAATTGACCATCCAATTCATTTTTTGTTGGGTCCTTGGAAAACAAGCTTAATTGACCATCCAATATTTTTTGGGACAGAAGAGAAAACCAATGTGTTACTTGGTTTTGCTTTGAGAATTCCACCCCAGGAAAAGAGTGTTTTTATGAGAATTCTGTCATTCATCAATCCTTTTCTGTCTTTGTATATTCAAAGACAGCTTAATTTGACAATAGAGTAAAAACTGCAGAGGGTACTTCTCTTCCGAGTAAAACAGTCCTGCAATTTTCCTTATGTATTTTGAAAGTAACTGATATATTTTAACAGAATTTTGTTTTAAATACCAATAAGAGATTTTCTCTGCAATGAAATCTATTTTCACAATATATGTTATTTAATTTCATAGAACCAGGGAAGTCTGTGTTCATGTGAAAACAATAACTCAAAAACTTAAATAGTTGAATGGATAAAATTTGGTACAGAGTTCTATGATTAGAATTGTAGATCCGTATAAATTTTTTTATTTCAAAAATAAAAATGCAATTAATTTGATTTAACCCTCTGAGCGCCCAATTATTTCAACCTTTTAGCTGTCAGATTAGAAAACTTATCTTTTCAAATAAATGAGTCAATATTTTTTGTATTTAATTATAACTCTGAAATCTTAAGAATACTTTATCCATGATTGTTTAAGAAAATATACATATAAATACGAGCTATCCGCTTTTAAATTGAACATGAAAAACGGAAAAAGACGTTTGCGCCGCTTGGAGGGTTAAATTTGTCATTTGTATTTTTTATTGTAAAATAAATAATTTTTTGGTCCTTGAATTTTCTTCAAAAGGTCTTTGAAAGTCCTTTTAATTTTTTCCTTCAGTAAGAGTGGGAACTCTGTTTAAGATAACATTTGAACTCTGGTAACTTTGTTTATTAAAAAGAAAGATATATACTATGATATTTTGATTAGTTAAATGAAAGACAAACATGCACAGCAGAGCTATAAAAGTTAGCATTTCTACAGGCTTCTCCATACATTTTAAAACAGCAAAAACAACTGCTGCCATTCTTAATCACTAAGTTATTTGAATTATTCATTAACACACCCGACTAGCTTAATAACATGAAGATGCTGGCACATTGGAAATGCCTGCTTTTTGCATTAAAGTGTCATACCTTTGTGAGCTGGAATAAAAATTGCACTCACATGCAAGTGCTCGTGATGCATTCTTTTGAGGGCCATCCAGTATGCAACTGTTAATTGCAGTTGTACTGTGTTCAAGGATGGAGCAGTTAATTAATACAGAAAGGATGATATTCTTTCTGAGATGCAAGTGGTGTCTTATGTTTACCTAGTAACTCACAACATGAATTGGTGCTTTAACATTTGTGGAGTGGACATTTCCAAACATGCTAGCATATTTGTTTTTTGTTTGCACCATGCATTCTCGCATGAATTTTGTATATGTATGTGTACTAACCCTTCTTAAAGTTTGTCCCATCTTCCTTGAAATACCCTATATATTATTCAGATTAACCATGTATTCATGATTATATTATGAATTTATTTTGTGCACGCGTGTTTACTACTACAGTAAACTCCCGATACAACGATATCCGAAACAACAATAAATCCTTCTACAACAATAAGATTTTGTGGTCCTGGTGAATTTGCATAGAACATAATGTTAATCACCTCTCAATATAACGATC
This sequence comes from Araneus ventricosus, assembly GCA_013235015.1. Taxonomy (NCBI): domain Eukaryota; kingdom Metazoa; phylum Arthropoda; class Arachnida; order Araneae; family Araneidae; genus Araneus; species Araneus ventricosus. The sequence continues at coordinate 5,980 of BGPR01037415.1, forward strand.
CCCTGTACAAAAATGCTTTTTTAAAAAATTCTCAACACCATTTTTTTCCTCTGTAACAATATTTCATGGAGGATAAGCAAACTGGTAATGATGAAAACTCGAAAAATGGCAATGTTTCAGATGGCTGAAGAATGTGTTTTGAGACTTCCAAAATCTTTAACTCGGCTTAAAGAAAAAAAGTGGCAAAGTGTATGGCATTAACGTGGGGAATATTTAACAGCAGATGATGATCTTATGGTTTTTGAAGGAGTTACTGAAGAAGATAACCCATTTCGTCTGTGATATGGAAAATGATGATGAAGGGGATGATGATACAGATACATCACAATCTTTATCGACTTCAATTGGGGTGGGGGATGGGAGGCAGGGCCCCCATCGGGGAACATTTTTGTACCCCTTTCACGCAATGAGGTTTTCAACTGTGTATACCACTGCCTCTTAAAGTTTGTCCCATCTTTTTTGAAACGCCTATATAGTATTCATGCTAACCAAGTATTTAGGGGTGGCGCCAGAGGGGTGACGGGGGGTCAGGGCCCCGCGGGAAGGTGTGCCCCCCATTGGGGAAAAATTTTGTATCCCGTCGGGAAAATATTTGTATGGGGTATTCAACTGTAGTTGATAAATTACATTACATTACACCACCTGCATCCCCGTGTTTAGAGCTATTTGGCTCCTTTCCGGTTTGGATGGATGGAAGTGAATTTTATTTTTTAAGTAAAGACAAAAACAAGTAACAGGTACAAAAACAAATAATAATGAAAAAGAAACATACACTGGACAGAACAACATAGAAAACAATACAAAATAGAAAAAAAATGCGTAGAGAGAAAAAAAAGTCATAAGTAGCCGGAAGTGTGTATCAGTCTGGGTGGTTGAGTGCTCAATTATTATCCTCTACAAAGAGATTGTTCTCATCACATATGAAACGCATTAGGAGTCGAAGTCAGGTTCTTGTAGTTGATAAATAATAATCTGGCGAAAATTTGAGACCAATTTCATTACACTCGTCCCCCCATACAGCAGGTCGTGCCCCTGTCGGCAAATCGCGCCCCCTCGCTGGGCAAGCTCTAGTGCCATTCCTGCATGTATTTTCATGATCAGAATATGAACTGGCATCCAATTATATGGGAGGGGGGAACTGTCATATTTTTGACTTTACCTTTTCTTTTTGTCGTCTTTAATCCATATTTTAAAGCTATAACTAATAATATACTATTCATTGTTTATTGATCTTTTAAAATGTTTTTGGTTATTTAGTAAATTTTTCACTTTGTATATTTTCTTTTTCTCTCTCCCTAAAGTGGTATCTACTCAAGAAAGCTCGAAAAGTGTACATATCTAACAACGCCATGATACCACCTACTTTAAGATGGCTTTTTGATCCAATGGGACAGACTTTCTTCAGGAATGGCAATTGGGATTATTCACGGGAAGGAACAGTTTTCAGTTCTGTCCCAAATTCAAGTAATTTTCCTTCTATTCCACTCTCATTGAGAAACTAGATATAGATTCTTAAAAATAATTTATAAAATTCTTCTCTTTCCAACTATTGTTTAAAATTAACTGTGTTTATCTATTTTAGCTATTTTCTTCATTTAAAATGTCGTTTTCTTTATCTCTAGTGAATCCACTGTGCTTTGCTTCCCGTGGGTTCCGGGAATTCTTATTGGAAAAGATAGCATTGACTATCATATCTCCAAGCATGGAATTGGATGAGAACATAGAATATAGAAGGTTCTGCCACTCTTATATATTTGAGTATATTTATTTGTTTAAACAATAATTTTTGCTGAAGGGGGAAGAGCATCAATTTAATTATAGTTCTGTTTACAAATGTATCTGCACAGCATTTTGTTTGCCATTAAACATTGCTTTATATTCTGCATTTTGTGCTGTAAAAATTTTTTTACTTATTTTTTGTTTATTTCACTTAATTTAGTTTCATTTTTTAGATTACACAAATTTTATATATGTATATATAACGTATTCGTGGTTGTAGTCGTTGAAAATAAACAGCAAATAAATACCTCTTATTTTATTATCAATAGGAGAGTGGTGGATATACATGCATCTCCGTTTAGGTTACAAGTGAAAGTGCACAGCAAAATCCCTGTATTCTCTCGGATAAGGGAATAACATATTGACACGTGATCAAAGTGAAGGGAATATTGGGTATTTTTAATAAATTACGTAGGGGTTTCAGAGGAAAAGTCTGGTGTCAAAGAGACGCCATCATGATTTTCTGTGGGCACGTGAAAGCGATTAAATATTCTTTTAGTGATAAATATGCCAAAATAAGAGATTTAATATACCTCCAGCGTGGGAAAAGAACGAAACTGGAGTTCTAGAAGAGTGATTTTGGAACACATTAAGATTTTAAAATATATAATATTAGAATTTGGAATAAAATTAAGTGAGATTATTACATATATATATATAAATATATATATAGGGAGATTAAACTTTCTTTTAAATTAATATGTCCTTAATAAATCATTTCTGTGCAAAGTTGATTAATAGGAGAGTTTATTTTTTGTATGAATTTATTTATCAGTATAGTTTTTAAAATTTTAGCTGTAACGTATTAAAAATCTTTTATTATGCTTCCTATTATTTGAAATCAAGTGATATATTTAAATCATGGAAAGTTTATTGTGTAATGAAAACCCTTATAATTATCATTATGATTTCACTAACATGTATATTATAGTGTCTTACTGGTACTTTAAGGAAAGATACTGGAATAATAGATGAATGTCTTCTAGTGTCTTCTTATTAATCTTATTTGCATTCTAATCTTCAGCATAAGTACTCTTTTTAATGTTTTTAATTAATTTTGTAGTTGCAGTGAAAATATTTTAGTTTAAGTGTCATTCTTCATTTATTATCTATATTTGAATGATTCTCACTAATTAGAAATAATTTCAATAAACAGTTGGCTTTCTTTTATCGATATGCAAGAATAGCATCACATCAAGGTTGGATTGTTATTTAAAAATTGTTCAAAAAATTTAGTGCTCTATGCATTATTAACACTGTTTTCCTATTCTCTGTGGATGTAGGAGTTATTCTGCTGGTTTAGTGATCACCAACTGCATCCAGTTGTTGAAAGACTCCTGCTATGTGACCGAGAGCAGTCGTTTCTCGTCTGCACTTCTGAGTTCCAAACCTGTGAGCTTGAGGCAGGAGGACCGGGTCACCTACTGGTGGGCTTCCGTGATGGCTGTGGCTCTGGCATGGTTGCTGGGAGAGGAAGAAAAGGCAGAAAAATTGTATCAGGATGTTGAAGATTACCCCAAGGAACTAATGAATTTAAAGTGAGTTTTGTGATTTGGGTAGCTAGTTAACCTCTTTTTAGATTTCCTTATCGTTATAGATGTTTTTGAGTAAATGTAATCATACTTATCATGAAATATTTACTTTAGAATGTGGGTAAAGTTCTTTTCATAGTTTAACAAAAATATTGATTTAGATAAATAAATTTGTACTAAGTGAAGTTTTTATTTTAGCTGTTTAGCCCTACATCACTTGAAAATTCATTTTTAAAATTTATGTTTGTTTATGTGAAATGATGTGTTCATTTCAAATTGGTGTTGCATAAATTATCATATTAAAATTGTTTTTATAATATCTTAAAATCACCACTTGGCAGATTTCTTGTTTGATTTGCAATATAATAATCATTATATTATTTGTTTGAACTGTGCATTGCTTTTCCTGTGAGTGGAATCTCAGGGTTCCCACAGTCCTTGAAAACTCCTTGAATTTTATTTGCCTTACTCAGGGCCCTGGAAAAGTATTTGTTTTTTCATCGGGTCCTTGAAAAATACGCAAAATGTTCATCCAATATCTCTTGGGGCAGAAGAGACAACCAATTTGTGACTTGGTTTTACCTTAAGACCACCACCAGAAAAAGGGTGTTTATATGGGAATGCTGTCAGTCATCAATCTTTCCTCTGTGTGTGTTCAAAGACAGCTTAATTTGACAACACAGTCAAAGCTATGGAGGGTATTTCTCCGTTGAATAAAATAGTCCTGCAATTATCTTAATGCATTTTGAAACTAACTGATATGTATGAACTGAATTTGGTTTTAAATACCAATAACCTATTTTCTCTGCAAAGAAATATGTTTTCAAAATGTTTGTTATTTAATTTCATAGAGCCAGGGAAGTCTAGTTGATGTGAACACAATAACTCAAAAACTTAAATCGCTGGATGGATAAAATTTGGTACACAATTTTATCATTAGAATTGTAGATCCATATCAAATTTTTTCTTTCAAAAATAAAAATGCAAATAATTAATTTGATTTAAATTTATCATTTTCATTTTTGTATCTAAAATTTTTAATTTTACTATCCTTGAATTTTCTTAAAATGGTCCTTGGAAAAAGTCCTTGAAATTTTTTCCTCAATGAGAGTGGGGACCCTGTTATTGATAGCTTCAAAGTTCCCACATGTAATGCTTTTCTTCTTTTATGTTCAAACATATCGAAATTAAAATATTAATTATCTGTACTTATAAAAGGCAATGTTTGTGTGTGTGCATGCGATGTCCAGACGAATCTATCACATTTACAGCCATGAAATTTGGGACACAAGTAGACGTAATGGTGACTCAATGCACCTCGAAGCCAGAATTTTAAAATTTATTCTACAATATTTTTTAGTTAATGTTTTGGGTCATTTTTGGCATGTTTACAGCTGTAGTGTCTTTTCTAATGATCGTTGAAAAACAATCAATGCACCATCGGATAGAACAAACAATTTTCGTTCTAATGAAGTTTGTTTTGAATTTCCAACATAATTTACTGAATTTTGAGAAATTTTTAAATAATTTACTAGTCACTTTTATTGTAATTTTTGATGAGGATTTCTTCAAATTCTCACATGTGACGTTCTAACAGATCTATAATTTTCATTTTTTTTTCAGCTTATAATTGGAATGTTTCCATCCAATTTAAAACAAGAACAGTTAAGATATCTTATTCCGTTTTTTTTTTTAATTAATTTTTCCATGATCAGTTCAAACAGTTTTTTTGCTATCGAGAGTTTCTCCAGACGATCCCAGAATGCATTGTAGCTTCCTCGCATTAGGTGACATAACATACTTTCATTCGCGGCCTGCATTTCTGCAATCCGATTCCTTCCGGTGATGTCATTACATTTGCGTCATTGTTGGGAGGAAAAATAAGCGTGAGAATCAATAATGTGTATCCTTTGTTTTGATTTTGTTCTCAAAACTTTTTCATGTTATTTTTTATATATATATATTTCCATTTTGTCGAAGTTCTGATTCCATGGGGCAATGCCGTGCGCAAACTGCTAGTATTTTCATAAATGTTAGTATTATTCTCTTCCCTAGATATCTGCAATTATTTTTATTTTTTTACATATTATTTTTATACATATTATTTTTGTACATGTTATTTTTATACATGTTATTTTTATACATGTTATTTTTATACATAACATTTTTCTATCTTCCAGCCATCCTCTTCCATCTGCTGTTTTGCATTCTTTCCGTGCAAGGAAGTGCTGCTTTAATCCCACGGCAATGCCCGGTCCGACTCTTCGTCTTTGCGATAAGGCTGGTGCCCTTGTGAAGGAAAGTTTAAACTATTCTTTGTACCAGATGCCTCCTCCTTTGGTACAGGTATGTCCAAAAGTGAATTGGAATGTTTCAATGAATGAAACTTTGACAGTTAATTTAAAAAACAGTTAAGGAAGAAATAAAATTATTCATTATTAGTGAGATAATAGTTTTTGCTGTGGAATTTGATGCATTTATATTTAAATTTATACAATAGATTTTGTTTAGTATTTTTTGTTTACAGATTGGTACTGATAAGTTAGATGCATGTAGATTAGAGTTTTTTTTATTTGTGTTTATTTATTGACTGAAGGTACATATTTGAAATTAAGAGACATTTGGAGATTAAGTTTTTCCTTTGAATATGATCCTATTTTGCTAACTTGACTATAATTGATTGACTGCGTTTAATTATTCTGGAAAGCTTAATATCACCTTGGAAATTTTTCTTTTTTGAGATTCAGTTTTTAAAATCCTGACTTAAAATCTATTTTCGAATGTTCAGTTATTTATATTCTGTTTAAATAAAGTCTTTTAAAACTAATTTAGGCTTTCCAAGTCCTGAGCATCGATTGGTGTCTGAGTACTCGCAAGCACGTCTTCGAGAGTAACAAAATGGACTGCAATTCTTCTGAAGTGTATGGAGTATCAGAAGGATATCGTGAAGACTTAAGGTGCCTGCGGCGTCTCTTGCATCACATTCCAGAAATACACTCTAAGGTAGATTTCTGTTTCTAATGCTGATAGTGATTGTCGTAATTTTATTATTATTTTTAAAGTCGTCTTTGCTTTAGATTTTCTGCAAACAAAACTGAGTTTTGTGAAGTAGCGTACATTTCAGTTTCAATACGTCTCATTTTCATCCTTCGGAGGCTCTGCAGAATAAGTAGTATTTAATGTTTCTTTACTGGTAGTGTCATAATTACTTTTATCTGTGGTCACTCACTTAATTACCAGTATTAAAGTTCCAAGTATGTTTAGAATTGATAAATAAATTTGTCAAAATTAAAACATGATAACAATTATGTTAGATATTTTATATATAGTATTTCTACTTAGAAATACTTTAGCCACTTTTTAGAATTGTTTTGTTGAATGTTGATATTTTTTTAAAAAATATCAACATTCAACAAAACCTCAACATTCAAACCTCCATTCATAGCATTATAATGTTTTAAGCTTGATTAATCTATCTTGTCTTCATGTGTCTTGATTGCATCAGCTTCAGCATCCTGTGCACTAAAAGAATTAACACGTTTAAAAAAATATACGATGTTCTGAAATATGTTAAAACATCAGTTAGTAAAAAACTTAAAAATATAGTACTTATTTTTGCTTAGCTGGAAAACCCTCTTTATTTAACCCTCTGAGTACCCAATTATTTTGAACTTTTAGCTATCAGGTTAGAAAACTTGGCTTTTAAATTAAATGAGCCGATTATGTTTGTATTTAATTATATCTGAAATCTTAAAAGAGTACTTTATCTATGGTTGTTTAAGAAAATATACATATAAATACAAGCTATCTGCTTTTGAACTGATTATGAAAAGCGGAAAAAGACGTTTGCGGCGCTCGTAGGGTTAAATATTCACAATTTTGCTATTTTGTTGTATGCTGTTTTATAAAAGAAAAGCTTATTAAAAAAGTGTGCATGAAACAAATTTTGAAAATTTCGTTTAACATAGAGAATTTTTTTTTTAAATTTTAAAAGTGATGTAAAAATGTTTTTGTGTAACGGATGTTTGCTCCAAGGAAAAAGTGTTTAAATTTTTAAAAAACTCTTTCTTAGTGAACACCTATCTAAGAAATAACTACATGCGAAATTTAATAGTTCTTGGTCCAGTGGTCTGCCCTGTAAATTTTTTGATTGATTTTTGCATCGTGCATGTCACAAGAGTCAGTTTACAGAAAATATGCCAGCTTTATAAACATCATATCAAAATATTAATATAAAATTGCTCTACTTTTCCAGGTAAACCTCTATGAAATTACTCTCCGATTAATGGCTGGAGCTAATCCAGTGAAAACGCAACAAATGCTAGACAGAAGTCTTAGAAGGAGAAACAGGTTTGCTTCTGTGATTTGTACAAAAGGTAAGTTCATTATTCTATTTTTGACCATTCAAATAAGTTATTTAGAGGACTAAAAATGTGTGTACTCATGTTGTGTTGAGCATGGCAAGCTGTTCATACTTTAAGGACGGAAGCTTAGTATTTTTATACAAGCTTTTCTCAAATGCTAATTCATTTGCATAATAAGGATTTTTTGAATCCAAAATTTTCTGTATGCAGTAAAAATATTAAAGAATAATTAACTTTTATTTCCCCAAATGGCATTACAATAAAACCTGTTCTAAACGGAATCTAAAGGGTCTAGGAAAATTTTCCATTTGAGGCAGGATTCCGTTTCGTACAGAGGCCGCGGTGGCCTAGTGGTAAGGTCTCGACCTCGGGGCCGGAGGGTCGCAGGTTCGAGACCCGATTCCACTGAAGATCCGCCGTGTATGGGGCCTGTTGCACGCTAAATCATACGTAGTGGCCAAACGTTCTCCCATTGGTGTGGCGCGGAAGTTTGGAGAGGGGGTGCCAGCTCAGGTGTCGTCCTCGTCATCTGACCGCGGTTCAAAATTACGAGGTCCGTCCCTAAATAGCCCTCGTGTTGCTTCAAAATGGGACGTTAATATAACCTAACCTAACCATTTCGTACAGGGCTCGTTAGTTTATGAGGATTTCAAATATATCTATTCATTATTTAAATTAAATAATTGTAATGAAAAAGATAATCTGAGATTAACAAAATACCATAAAAACATAAGAAATTGGAATGTGAGTCCAGATATCGGCAAACTTCGAGATCTTGCATCTACAAGCCACTCCCAAACAATTTCATTGGTCTGTTCTTTGCCTGCCTACCACATTTTTCTTTTAGTTGAGCCATTTCCATGTAACCACTGTTCAGTTATTTCATTCTTTTTCTTAAGTATTTCGTAAAATTAAGATTTTCCTATTTTTAAATTTTTCAAAAATTTGCTTCATGCTCAAATTCTCTTTCTCTTCAATAAATTTTGTTTTGATATCAATACTCAAAACACTCTTTTTATGGTTTGTCATGACTTAAAAAAAATCATTCGATCCTGATCAGTGCTTAAAAGTTAATGACTAAAAGCTAAACGGCAACGATGAGTCACTGCATTCAAAATGTGTGATATACGCATCATTATTTGAAAAAACAAACGTTTTGCTGTGGTAAAAATAGAGTAGGAACTCCATAGGTGGTTAGAGGAACCACAGATCTTAATAATTACTGGTAAAGAGGGAAAAACACCTTCCTGTTTCTTTGTCAAAACCCTTGCTTCAATAGGATATTTAAGTTTTCTTCTAGCCTAATAAATAGATGTTAAAATTTATGTTCTGCTATTGTAATTTAATTTTTTTTTTCATTTTTCCAAAACAATGTTTAAAATCTAAAATGCTAAAATTTTTGTTCTGCCATTCTAATTTAATTTTTTTTTTCCATTTTCCCAAAACAATGCTTAAAATCTAAAATGGTAAAATTTTTGT